>JAPKLW010001448.1:178083-188466 GCA_026898455.1 Plectranthus barbatus
AACAGTACCCAAGAATTGAAAGGTAAGACTTGTTTGTCACTATTTCTTTCTTGTAATGTTTAGAACATATTTTATTATGCAGTTTGTAGATAGTCAAATGCAAAGCAAATCAATTAGATTGCATTAGTAATCATGCCAAACAATCTCATGTTTTCATCAATTTACGCATAAAACCAAAAGTGCAGTATTCATTGGGTAGACTTGACTAAATAACAAAGTCTTTAAGCTATGTAATGCATTAAAACACACATTTTCGTTTAAAAATTTAAGTGAATATACATGTTTATATAAATGATGCCTAATGAGTTGTCACTTGAATCAATTCAATCACTTTGAACATCTATTCTCAAATCATAAGCTATAAACAAATAGCTTTATATTTTAATACCAAATAAGAAAGAATATTAAAGAGATTGCCTCAATAAGGAGCAACAAATCTGAACATGACTTTTTCCAGTATGATTGAATTAACTTTTTTTTCAAGTATGCTAGAGAGGACACGCATTATCTTTTACACAAATACGATCACATGAGAAAAAATATAATCCAATCATCTCCAAAAAGCCAAGTTAAGATTCAATGCTCCTTATAAAAGCAAGTTATTTGATATTCCTCCTTATTTAGTATTAAAATATAAAGTCGTTTGTTTACAATTTTTTTATTTGAGAATAGATGCTCAAAGTGATGGCATGGCTTGCAAGGACAAACCATTTGGAATCATTTATACAAACAAGGTATATTCACTTAGAATTGTACAAGATAATGTGTGTTTTAATGCAATGTATAGCTAAGAGACTTTCCTAGACAAGTGTATCAAATAAATAACACAATATTTTAGTTTTTATGTCTGTATTGATAAAAGAATGAGATTGTTTAACATGATTATTAATGTAATCTAATTGATTTGTATTTTATTTTGACAAATCTACAATTGAGTAATAAACTATGTTCTAAACTTTATAAGAAAAGGCTGACGACGGATAAGTCTTACCTTTCCATTAATGGGTATTGTTTTCACTTATAAGTTTGTGGTCATGAAAACGCCATGGAACTGGTGATTTGACTACTTTCATCATTTTATGATTCGAGATTTTAATTTAAACCCTGAATAGTTAGAAGTTCTTTGTGTAAGTTTGTAGTGCTTTTTGTGATTCTAAACCCTAAATCTTTTTTTGACTGCTTTAAGTTTTTCACTTATAAGTTTGTGTAAGACTTATATTTATACTAATTCATAGGAAATCAAAATTAATTAAAATTGATGTCTCATCACTTAAAGGTTATGACTAATCACTTAAACATATGTTTAGTTTTGTGATTAAAAGCATCAGCAAGTCTAATTTGTCGATTCATCCATGTAATGTTAAAGTTTCCTTATATAATATATTTGCTGTTATGTTTTTGCCCATTCAATTACTATTACTATTTATTTAATTAAATGTCATTATTAGTTAGAGTCATAATATTAATTTACTTAGACATTATATCTTAAGAAATTTTGCATAATTGTGTATACTTACAATATTCTAATTAAAAAAATTGAACTTTATATATTTATTATTATTTTATAATATTATCCCTAAAATTGATATAAATATATACATATTTATGAGATTAAAATTTAAATACTCGTGCATGTTTGACAATTGTTACTTTTAAAGTTTAAATTTTGCATTTTAGAGTTCGTTTTAGACTAATAAAATTCTAAAGATAATATAAGTATTTTTGAAACGGCTATGACATTAATTTTCACATGATTAAATTATTTGAACTTTATTTCATGTTTTCTCATACAGGAAATCTTTAAATGGAGAGACTACGCTGCACGCGCTTGAGATGAGATTAAGGAGTACATTTTATCAAACAAAATTGTTCTTATACTTGGTATTTATCTACTTTCTTACATTATCCATACTTTTTCATGACATGTTGACTTGTATTACTATTTGAGTTAACTCACCACCTTTTGCATTTATTCTTATGTAAAAAAAATGTGAAGAGACAGTAAGACACTTGTCAAAGACGCCGGAGAAAAATGACTTTTTGATGAACATGATATTTGTCAAATTCATGACATTATAGAACGCTCATGCTTTGACGTCGATGATGAACATTATAACCTTGGCAAGGAAAAACAGGTAAGTGTTGAGTGGTTATATTGTGTATGTGTCTATTGTATAATTACACTGTTGAATATGTACTTGGTATTTATCTACTTTCTTACATTATCCATACTTTTTCATGACATGTTGACTTGTATTACTATTTGAGTTAACTCACCACCTTTTGCATTTATTCTTATGTAAAAAAAAATGTGAAGAGACAGTAAGACACTTGTCAAAGACGCCGGAGAAAAATGACTTTTTGATGAACATGATATTTGTCAAATTCATGACATTATAGAACGCTCATGCTTTGACGTCGATGATGAACATTATAACCTTGGCAAGGAAAAACAGGTAAGTGTTGAGTGGTTATATTGTGTATGTGTCTATTGTATAATTACACTGTTGAATATGTACTCAACAACAATTTGTTCTTTATTAGGTTAGAAAAAAATAAAAGATTCATTAAGTTTGTTTATCCAATCGAACGATGCAACATATGCTCATTTGTGGCTTTATCTTAGTCAATCGATATCATTTTAGCCTTAATTTTCCCTTCGTTGATTAATTTTTGTTTAGCATTTTATTTTAGAACTGTTTTCATGCAAATCCTATATGCTTGTCTCAATTCTTTCTTGTTATGTATTGATTGGTTGGTACTATTTTTGTGTGAAAAAGCTGAACATGTGCCTCACACAGCAACAAAATTGGTTGGGGTGTTTCCGTGAGAGTACCCTTATTTGGTACCTTTATAGAGCACGATGTTGAGAATATTAATTACAACATTTTAAACATAATATTAATTACAACATTTTACATGTAAAATTATAATGTCACATTATAATATATTCTAAAATTATCTATTTATATATTAAAAGAGAATAATAGTATAACGGTTCCCACCATAAACTATCTATATTTTTTAGTAATTTTTTAAAAATATATTTAATTTTTAATTATCTATATTTCTTCGAATTTGTCTCATAATTCATTACCAGACTCCAAATGCACAACTTTTCTAAGAACAAAATTAGACAACTTAAGAAACATAGTAGAACATGCAAGCTCATTCATTTTAAGTCTCTTTTGTTCAATTTCGGATTCTAGGTAGTCCTTTGTGATAACTTTAAACACACTTTGCTGAATTAAAACACATTTGATTTTCTTTTTCCAAATATTAAAATCCGTTTTACCATTAAATGGCATCAAGACATACAAACTAGAACTAGAGGCCATGATGCACTCAAGAAAAGCAAATAAACAGCAACAAAAGCAAACAGCAGACTATGACAAACAAGAACCAAAGAACAAAGACCACAAGACAACTGGAAATGAAAGCAGCAATCAGAAAATTTGGACTCCGAGAGAGTTCAACAAACAAAGAATCACAATTGATCCTAAGAGCACATTAACAGAGTTTTCACAAAAGAAAACACACAAAGATAAACTCCAAGCTTAAACAACTCAGTTAAAGGGACCTGAAAAAAACAACCTATAGGAAACACGAAATATGCAGCTCAAGTAGAATAGTACAGGGGAAGCAAATACAATAAAATAACGCAATTTAATCATAAAATGCAAGTGCGATAAGCATAAACAATTAGCACAAAATCCTAAGATGAAATTTCTACCAGCAGCTAATCTCAATTCTAAGGCGCCAATCAGCCTATTTAGGAATCTGAAAAACTCAGAGGTTTCAACCAATTTACCAGCTCAGGCGAGGGCTTTCCGACCTACCTCAACTATGCCACTGTAGGGGATCAGAAAGAGGGTCATCCGGATTCATTCGCCCTAAGTAGAGGCAGAAGCCTGTGGGACTGCAGCCAACTCCTTCAAACTCAACACAGCAGCTCCTTCTTCTTTGTCCAATAGGTCCCAGCAGCTGTACTGACTTCAATGCCTCAATACAACCTGTAAAATAGACCAGGAAGACAGTAAGAGAATGCAAAATGTAAATTGCTATCTTACATGCTAAGGGCAGGAGCTGCACCGTGGCACACAGCTGAATGCAGCTGCTGGACGGCGGATGGTGGAGAGGAAGCTTGCTCGGCTCAAAGCTCCCTTGTTTTATCCCCTATCAAAATCAGCAACGTGGCGCAGCGGACTACCGTGTGAAACCCTCTCTCCCGCTCGGTCTCTCCCCCTCTCTCGATCGTTCTCTCTCAGTCAGGAGTGTAGCCTAGGGTTCAGGCGCAGCGGCTTGACTGCTAGGGTTCAGGCGAGCGATGTTGGTGGTGTGATTTCAGGCGGAGGTGTGAGAGGGAAAGGTTCAACGGCTCTCTCTCTAGCTGCGCTGACGACTAATTCAAAATGAGGGGAGAGCAAGACAAGTAGGGCAACAATCAAATCCGGTTGCGGGTCGAATCCAGGTCTAGATAAATGGGTTGGGCTCGTAAGGAAATACCACAAATGACCCTGTTCATTTATTTTTTATTTTTTAGTATGAATATATGTATTAAACTCACACACCGAGATGTTCCGAAGAAGCTCAAACTTGTGATCTCTTGATTCAGGTAATGTGCTTTAATCACTATACCCCGAGCGAGGGAACAACCTATTCACTTCTAAAGGTGCTCTTTGTTCGTGTATGAATATTTCCATTTCCTCGCATGATTCGGATTTATACGAAGTAACTAATTCGACTCCGAGATATGGATTTCTCCATGAATAAGGATTATGCTTCTTTGTCGATTAACCAAATTGATCAGTCAATTTGTGAAATTGGACAAATTCATCTAGCCACTCCAGATTTTTTTTTTTTTCATTTATAGAAATTTTGATATTAGAATGGCTTTATCAAGACGTAATATTTGGACTAAAATACCATTTATGGCAAATAAAAAATAAATAAATCAACTTATCTCAACCATTTATTTTAAATATTTAATGAATAAGATTCATTTTTATTTATAATATACTTATATTTATAAGATAAATTTCAAAGGAAAAAAACTTTGCACTATATTTATTGAAATATATAAATTATCAAAGATTGAAAGATATGGACTAAGATTGTGTACTAATTAGATTAGTACAATATATATTAATTAGATTAATATATATCTTTCAAGATAATATACTAATAAGATTAGTATATAATATAATAACTAGAATTTCACCCGTGCGTTCACGAAAATATTATAACATAAATATCTACCTAAATATATTAAAATATTATTTTTATATAAATATAACAAATATTATTTATAATTGTAGATATATTTATGATATTAAAATTGTAAACTTAAATTTGCCCCATAACTTGAAAATATAACCTTATATTATAAATTTCAAAAGAATTTCTATTACACGCTGCATTTTAAGTAAGAGTCATAGTTTAATTTGTACATTAAAATTTTAAGACTCTTGTCACACATCACTCATGTAAAACAGCATTTAATTATTCATGGTTGATAAACAAAATCTTCAAAAATAGAAAAATTCTTTTAAATAATTGACCTATACTTTTATTTATTGTCATGATATATGAAATTAATAATAAGGAAATAAAAATCAAAATCTATAATTTTATGAAATAAACTTTTATTTATTTCATAAAAAATAAGGACCACAAGATCAAAATAATCCCTGGGTTGCGATCGTTGATTGAAATCTTCCTTCGTTCGTTGACAATTTGAAAGCAAATTGTGAATTCAGTTATCTTATAATCATGAACACAAGTGATGAAGGTTTGATTTTTTATAATTCAGTTTAAAAAACAGAGTTGTTCTTCACGTTAGTTCGTTGTTTTTGCTTATTTTCATTACGTCGATTATGCAATTGTTGTTTTGTGTTAATAGGACCTTTTAGTATAGGATTTCATGTAATTACTGTCATGTGATGTTTATTTTCATAATTTTTTAAAATTGAACTGTTAATCATGGATGTTTCACGTTGCATGGTTCATGTAGATGCATATTTAATTCATGTTTATGGCGCATTAAACTGCTTTAGTGATACATTGTTTAGTATTTAAGTTTTACATTATGTTTGTATATGTTATTACTGTATTATAATATTACATTGATATAGGTTTCTTTGTTACATTATCTTACATGTTTATGCTACATTGCTTGATATAACATTTTATTCAATTTGTGTTTTTTGTAGTTCTTTTTGTCCCTGTTTGCGAGAAGTCCTTGAAACCGTATAAGGGACAGAGTTTTCGCACATTAGATGAAGGTGTGGAATTTTATAAACTATATGCTACAACAGTTGGTTTTGAAATAAGAATGTCAAGTGCAAAGAAAGTTGGTGATCTTTATACATGGAGGCATGTAGTTTGCAGTCGAGAGGGAGAAAAGTTTGTTGTTTCAAATAGTGAGTTTGGATTTGCACCTGATTACCATCCTAATTGTCGGAGACGTGTTAGTAATAGATGTGGTTGCAAAGCAAAAATTACTTTTAAATTTGTTGCATACATTGGTTATGTGGTTCATCTGTTTATTGAAGCTCACAATCATGAACTTGTAGAAATCGAGGATAGAAAGTTCATGAAAGTGAATCGTAGTCTTGATATTACACATCAAACTTTCATTTTGGATTGCGCTAAGGCAAACATTGGTCCGACGGCTTCTAAAAAATTACTAGCTGAACTTATGGGGTGTAATGATTCTGTGGGGTGTTCTATTATGGAGGTGCGCAATTTCTCACGTGATATGAAGGCCTTTGTTGAGGGATGTGATGCTCAAATGCTATTGAATGAAATGAAGAAAAAAAAGAGATGTGTGATTCCTTTACTTATGATTTTGAGACTGATGCAGAAGATAAACTCACAAGGTTGTTCTGATGCGACCCAATATCACGAAGAAACTATCATTTATTTGGGGATGTGGTTGCATTTGATACAACGTACTCAACAAACAGGTATATGTTTTTACTTCTTTTATGTTACATTATTTGTGCTCTGCTAGATACATTTTCTTTATGGTGCAGATACATTATCTACTGGAATTTTTATTTTTGCTTATCAATTTTGTTTTTTGTTACACAACATTTTTGTTACATTAGGTTTGTTCTGTATAGTACATTATCTATTATATGAATACTACATCTTTTGATTGTTTTATTTTTTTAAAATATAGGTATTGTATGATATTTGCACCATTCACTGGTAAAGACAACCATGGTAAACATGTTACCTTTGCCGCTGGAATGTTGTGTAGAGAGGATGCTGCATCTTTTGCATGGCTGTTTGAGAAATTTGTGGCATGTATGGGTTCAGTACCAAGCCTACATCTTTTGATTGTTTTATTTTTTTAAAATATAGGTATTGTATGATATTTGCACCATTCACTGGTAAAGACAACCATGGTAAACATGTTACCTTTGCCGCTGGATTGTTGTGTAGAGAGGATGCTGCATCTTTTGCATGGCTGTTTGAGAAATTTGTGGCATGTATGGGTTCAGTACCAAGCCCTATCATAACGGATCAAGATTTGGGAATGAAGCTTGCTGTTGAACAGGTTCTTGTTGGGACACGTCATCGCTGGTGCATGTGGCATATCATGCTCAAATTGGCAGATAAGATTACTAAAGAGTTACGTGTTGATGAAGGGTTTAAAAAAGAACTAAATGCATGTGTTTGGTCCGAGATGATTGAGCCTGATTTTTTTGATCAGTCGTGGTGTGATATTATGATCAGGTATGGGCTTGCTTTTCATCCGTGGTTTATATCAATGTTTGGGAATAGACATTTTTGGGTTCCTGCCTTTTTTCGAGACTTTAGTATGAGTGGCTTGGTTAAAACTACTTCTATTTCAGAGTGTGAGAACAGTTTCTTCAAGAGGTATACGAGGTGCAGGTCAAACTTGTTAGAATTTTGGATTCACTATAATCATGCTTTAGATTCACAAAGGCACAATAGTGCAAAGCTGAATTATCTGGATAAATCTCTTTGTCCTAATTTCTATACAAATGTGGATTTAGAGAAGCATGCTTCTGTAGTATATACAGCTAAGATTTTCCGTGTAGTACAAGCAGACATTGTCTGTGCAGCCAACAAATGTCGTATGTTGAGGGTTTTGCAGTCTGAAGGGAAAGAGATTTTTACTATTGTTGATGAGTACAAAGATACATATGAGGTTTCTTTTGATGAGCTTTCAAATGATTATACATGCAGCTGCAAAAAGTTTACAAGAATGGGATTATTATGCTGTCATATGTTTTGGGTTTTAAAAAACAATGGTGTAGCCACAATACCTGAGAAGTATGTTGTTGATAGATGGAAAAAAGCTCACTTGTTGAAGTCTGTTCATGGTTCAGATCCTGATGAATTGCAATCATATTGTACTGATGATGTGACTAAAAGACTGTCTGGTAAGATTATGTCATCAGTTTTTGGTTGGATGTTGAAGTTTGATGGAGATGCTTCAAAGTTGTCAGATTTTTTGGGTGTAATAGATGATGCTGGGAAGTCAATATCTGGGATTGAGGAAAATACAATTGTGGGTAACAAGAAACAGTTGTTTACAAATTTTTATGGTGCCGATGTTCCTGATACAATTGATGTTCATCCACCGGATGTTGTGAAGACAAAGGGGAGTGGTAGTCGTTGGATATCACGTGTAGAAAAAGTAAAGCAAGAGAAGAAACCAAAGCGAAGATGTAAGAAGTGCAAACAATTAGCAAATCATGATTCTAGGAATTGTGGCAAAGTTAGAAAAAGTGACATGTAATAAATTTTTTTGGTGTTCCTGCTATTTTTTTCATTATTAATAAACTTGATATACAATTGCAGTTTATACTTTTCGTAAAATTTGTAAGTTCGTTTTTATTTTATTTTAATGTACTGTGCAGTTGACAGTTAATGTAATGAATAAGTCACAAGTAATGTAACATAACAAGTAATATACTGTGCAGATGACAAACAATGTAATATACAATTCCATTATTAATAAACTAGGTATACAATTGCAGTGTATATTTTTCTTAAAATTTGTAAGTTCGTTTTTTATTTTATTTAATATTGGCATGCTAAGTTTTTTTTACAACTAAATAGACATGACAGACATAATGTAAATGACTAGAGTAGTTAATGTACTAGCAATTGCATAAATAATGTACCAAATCTTGTATTAATAGTTTACCATTCTGTTGTGTTTCAAGTAATCATGAAAATATATATAATGTTTTTTAAAATTAATAAATTAATGTCGTGCTTTTATCGAATAAAACACAAAATAAGCACAATGTAAGAGAGTATCTAAGAAAATGTACCATTTGAACCTAAAATAATGTAATGAATCTGCTAGTTTTCATATTAATAGCAAAATTATGATAATATCTAAGAAAGTAACGTTGTTCATTGCACTTCATGTGCACAAATCCTACAATTTCACATTACAACTTAGCATATTAAAATCCCAAAATAAACTGCATACTGGATTCAACAAAGTCTATTCAAATAAGTTCTTATAGTTATCTATGAATTTGATCAAGTCAAAAGATTTGGACTTCACATTCTTCTGGAAATGTTTGTTTGCTTCCTCCATGTTATTTCCAGCCTCCACGTTTTCCTCTGAATCGAGCAAAGCCCAACAATATTTAACCCGAAGTAGTTTCATAGTTTGCTTAGACAAACAATGTAATGTAAGATTCACAAGTAATGTAACATCATAAGTAGCCACAGAAGTCTAATATTCATGTTAATAAACATACAATTAATACAGACATAATGTACTATAATAGGCATAGATAATGCATACAATTTATACATACTACATCAACTAAATATAAGTACAACTATAGATGATGTACTGATCAGATCCTAGCCAATATAATGACAATTCACAACTAATTTATTATGACCATTATCACAGAAGTCTAATATTCGTGTAAACAAACATACAATGTATGCAATCATAATGTACAATAAAAATTAAAAATAATAAAAATCTAACAGAACATAGATACAACTAACCTAACAATGCAATAAAATATAAACTTAATGCAACTATTATAACATGTGTAACACTTGAGTATACTGTAGATAAAAAAGGAAAATAGAGTACCTTGTGTCTCCGTTTCTTCATTGCTCCCATCTTCTTCATTTGGAGGTTCATTTTCTTGTTCTTTATCCGCTGGAAATTTAAAAATATAATATTATACGTTATTATGGATTATAGAAATCATGGAGAATGTACTAATTCTAAAACTATACATGCTACAACAAGTAAATATAAAAAACAGAAATAGATAATGTACTGCACCGTAGACAAACAATGTAATGTAATATTCACAAGTAATGTAACATCATAAGTAGCCACAGAAGTCTAATATT
>JAPKLW010001449.1:0-33660 GCA_026898455.1 Plectranthus barbatus
ACAGAGTATACTGCAACACTTGAGTGTTGAGTTTTAAATGAGATTAAGCTAACAGTATGAAAGAAAGTAGTAAATGACAAAGAGTTTTATAGCGGTTCGGACTTTCAAGGTCCTACGTCCACTCTTCAGACGTAAGTCTGGAAATCTAATAAGTGTTGGATTTACAAGGTGCACATACGCTATATCGCTTGCTGAAGAATGCCTTGTCCTTCAGTCCACAAGCTCACTCGTCTAGTCCTTTGCACGTCCTTCACTTCTCAGCTCCTTGGAGTGTGGGCACACCGCGCAGCTTCCTCGTCACTGGAATGGGGTGTTTATAGTTTTCCCGAAACTTCAGCATGATGATATATTGCTCGTAAGAGTCAGATTACAAGAAGTACTTGACTATTGTAATCTTTCTTGAAGAGAAATATTACCAATTCACCTAGATCTCAATTATTAACTATAAACCTAGATCTCAATTCACCTCTCGGTCCTTCTTTTAATCTAGATTATAAAATAAAATCAGAGAATTAATCCATGCTATATGAGTTCATATCAATTCGACATGCATCAGAAAAGAAATCATAACCCTAGAACCTGTTTAGGGTTCTAGCCACAAATCATGACTAGAAAATAAAGAAACATTTTATTAATGAACTTACAAATAAAATAGGAACCTTCAATATCTTGAAAAACTCCAATGTATTCAGCAAAAACAGAGAAAAAAAGATGTAATTTCGTGCCTAAGAGTTCATATTTATAGAGGGGGAAGAAGACCTAATTTGAGTATTGAGTAAAAATAGCAAAAACTGCCAAAACAGGCCAAAAACAGCCTTTTCGGACCTCCGTGCAGGCTGTCGATCGACACAACCATCCAGTCAAAATCCGGGCTGAAATTTGTGTTGATTCTGCAAATTTGACCTCTGTTTCGATCGACAGGAATGTTTTGACCTCTGTTTCGGTCGACACAAATCCTGTCTCTCGACACAGAAACATCTGTCTGCGCAGTCTCAGGGTTTTGGCCATAACTTTTGCTTCCGAACTCCGATTGACCCAATTCCAGTTGCGTTCGAAAGCTAACTCAAATATCTTTCCATCCATGTGCTCCATTAGCTCAGATTCCTTCTGTGGAAGAAGTCGTGACTGTTCCTTTGAACATCATCTACTTTCGGTACGGGTTTCCATTGAATTTGGCCTAAAACCTGCATAAATCACCCATCAAAGGCATAACACCCTCCAAATTAGACTCATGCACAATAATAAGTAAAAACATAAAATAAATCACTTGAAACAATGGAGAAAAATATAGATAAGTGAGTATAATTATGAGCTTATCAACAGCAAGTAGGCTAGATGTTTCCTACTCAGTTGGAGTATGTGCGAGGTTTCAAGCAAATTCAAAGAAGTCGCCCATGGAGGCTGCAAGAAGGATTGCAAAATACCTTAAAGGGACATAATCCTTAGGTATTTGGTATCCCAAAACTGACGAGCTTACTTTGACTGCTTACTCAGACTCAGATCTTGGAGGATACAGAATCGACCGTAAGAGCACAAGTGGAACATGTTAGTTCCTACAACACAAGCTTGTAAGTTGGTTCAGCAAGAAGTAGCATTCAGTGGCCACATCTACAACGAAGCTAAGTATGTTGCTGCCACAAGCTATTGTGCTCAAGTGCTATGGATCAAACAACATTTACTTGATTATGAGGTCGAAACTGGGTGTGTACCGATCTAATATGATAACAACAGTGCAATGTGCATAACGAAGAACCCAGTTCACCATTCTAGAACCAATCACATCGACATAAGACATCATTTTATAAGAGATCATGTCGAGAAGAAGGATGTATCCGTAGAGTACATTTACACTAAAGATCAACTAACGGACAATTTCACCAAACCACTCCCTGAAACCAGATTCAAGGAGCTATGCATCAAACTTGGCTTATTGGAATTCGATGAAATTGGAATTGAAGAGGATTAGATGCGAAATAAACTAAGTTCAAGCTCTTAGTTTTTTTTTTCTTCTGATTTTCTTGTTTTCAAATACTAAGTATGGTGAAGGTGATGCTGACTAAAACTGAGTCCCAGCTCTCAGTTGTGCTTGAGTTTTAAAGTCTTTCAATTGCTTACAAGTGGTGTCATGGAGATCTTTCCACTTCTGACTATTTTTCAAGTGGTGTCACCAACATAATCCAAAAGATGTGAAAATTGAAGAAGACTTGATTTGAAGAAGGCGGTCTCAGTTTTTAACTTGGCTTACTTCTCAGTATGGAGGCTTCATACTTAACCATTTTTTTTTGGAGAAATATACCAAAGTGGTGTCTATGCAAAACTTAGTATGAAGTTCTCTACTTAGCCAAATCTTTCACAGAATATTCTAAGTGGTGTCCACAAAAGAAGGAGGAACTTACTCTTCAACTAAGTTTCAGTACAGTGGACACGTACTCAATATGGATTTCCAACAATTAGACAAATTTCTGAAATTTTTGGTGGACCATACTGACTTGCTAAGAAAAACCAAGTTTTTGGTTTCAACACTTAGAAGATTTTAAAAGGACGGGTGCAAAATTAAACTGAGTTCCAACTCTCAGTTTAGAAACTGACTCTTAGTCAGTACAAAAGTATAAATACGGGGATTGGGATTCTAATTCCAATGTTGATTGTATCGGATTCAGCGCACTAAATGCGTATCAGGCGGAGATGAATCAGTGTTTACCACGTGGACCATGCCACTTCCCCACGTCATTCAAGTCAAGTCCCACGATGCTCAAAGCGAAACAAATCATCTCAACAGTCGCCAATTTCCAAGAAACCGATAGGATTCTATGGTATATTTATTCATCATAAATGATCTTTTCTGCTATAAATAGGGTTCTTATTCGACTTTCCTACGAAAACATTTTTCATTATCGAACCCTTCCTTCCAAGTTTATACTTAAAAAATCGTTAATCTCTACCCTTCAAATCTTTATCTCAATGGCGTAGGAGCTCAAGCCACAAGATATATCAAGATCAACCATTTTTTGGTGCAGTCAAAGATGGGGAATAGAAGTATGGAGGGTGCAGAAGACATCAGAATTGTGGGCAGAGCAACTCCAACAGCAAAAGTAAAGGCAGAGAAAATCTCTCTGTTTTATACTTTGAGTCTACAAAGTATAGACTGCTCTAGACTCGCATAGAAGAGAGCTCTTCGCTGCACGTGGGACAGAAACTATGAAATTAGTTCATGCAGTCGAATGAGAAGAGAAGCCCAGATGGGCAAGACAAGATAAGAGGGTGATGTTCTCCTTGCTCATCTCAGCTGCAAAACCAGAGAAGGAGCCTTCCGCATGTCTTGTCACTGTTGCTGGATTACCTTTGCCAATGACAACACCAGCATACCTCCGAGAGCAAAGCTGTTGAAAGTCGGCATGAGGGAAGTAGAAAGCATTCAAACACACTTCCCTCAATGCACAGGTTGCAACTAGATGAAGTCGAAGACCAGAAGCAACCTAGTATAAACTTGTAATAGTTCTGTATAGTTTTCTTATTAGTTAGTTTATCCATGTACTTGCAATGAAAAATATTAAAGGATAAACTGACTTGTTGATGAAAATCTTTTTTTGTCCAACAAAGGTTTTTGTTCTTCACATGCTGAATTTACACACACTAGTGTAATCAGCAGGTTTCTAACTCTCTCATACTTAAGATTTAATTTCTCTAAACTTACTTGAAAAATTAATCGAGCAATATCTCTCCAAAATTGTAGGGAGAAGATCTTAAGTGGAAAGCTGAGTTTAAGGGGGAATCTTTCTGAGTTAAATATCTTACATGTAAAAACTCTAAAGTTTTTTACTCCTCAACAGCTTAGATTAGAGATGGCTTTGACCACACCAAAAAGGGGGAAATTGTTAGGAACTTTGTTAGAAATTCCATTCCTTTTATCTTATGTTTTGATGGGTCTGAGAAAGCCATCTTAGTCAGTTTTTCAGCTTAGAGTTCTATTTTTTAATCTATGTATAGGATTAATTGAGTTGTAATAGAACTTAGGTGTTGAAGACCGAGCATAGGAAATGCTCGAAAATTTAAAAAGTGTTCGTGCGAGAAACTTGGTTTCACCAAGTATGGCCAAGGCTATATTGAAGATTGGGTACTCAGTATAGTGCCTACCATACCGACTTATGAGAAGTCAGTATGAGGATTGCCATATTGACTTGGGAAGTCAGTATGAGGGCTGTCTATACTGACTTGGGAAGTCAGTATGGAATTCTTTGATCTTTAAGCACGAGGAACACAAAGAACCGAGCTTAGTCAGACTTCGACAAATACTTGCTAAGTAAAAGTCAGTACGAGAATGCTCATACTTGGATTCCTCGGACTGAAACTTAGTCTGACACAAAGTTAATGAGTAGTATACTGCCACAGCAGAGCAGACCTAATCTATGTGTTACAATTATATGATATTCTCTATGTCTCTAATGACTAGTTCAATGTGTCTAACGAGCAGAATTTCAAACACCCAAGTGTTCTCCTATAAATAGGAGTAAACCTCGACATAAAGAGGTAACGAGTTATGAACCATGAATCTCATGAAAACATAAGCCAAAGTTCTATCAAACTTACATCAGAACAGTTCTCTGACTACTCCGTGTTTGCGAACACGAGACTTGAGTTCCTGACTCAACTTTTATATCCGTGCTAAGTGGTTCAAATCACGGGGCTAAGCTTAAAGCTTATGCTATCATCTTGGTGAATATAACTTTCCAAAGATATATTCATAACAGTCATTTCCTACTCTGGGATCTTATTATCACGGGTGTATGCCAACCAACTGTGTTCTGGGAAGAACAACAAACATCCAACCACCAAGGAGAAGGTTGCGGGGTGCGTCCTCACTTCAACTTGAAGACTGAGTCTTGCAAGGAGTTCCTAGGCGAGTGACCACAGCAGATCGAAGGACGGAGCGCCGACGGGTTGTGCATAGATCGTAAGGAGGCTTGTATTTATACTTAGTGAATTCCAGACCAAGTGTCTAAAAAGTGGACGTAGGATTTTGATTCCGAACTATTATAAAATATCATGTGTTCTTTATTGCTTTCATTTAAGTTTTCGCATACTTAGTTTCTTTAAACTTGATTTTAAACCTTCAATACTTGTCCAAGTATTGAAGCGTATATCTTGCAAAACTTATTTAAGATTTATTCGACCTAAGCTTAATCTTTCGGAGACCCTAAACTGAGTTCTAGCCAGTTTAGGAGAACAAGTGCAACTCAAACTTACTTTCCGTTGCATATTACGTACTCTGATCTCGGGACCAACAATACCTATATAAGATTTGACAAGCCAAGTTGACACGTCACCCTCAGCTTGGATAAATGCAAGCTTACCGAATAAACAACTTAACTTTCCGCTGAGCATATATATTTTATACTCTGATAAACCGGAACCAACATATTCCAAACTATTTTACCCGATCACCGGAAAGAAGATTATATTGTCGGAAATCCAAGCTTGACACTATGAGCAACCAAACTTAATTTGATTACTTCGAATTCTAATAATAATTTTTCGTTGATTGGAAGTAGTCCATTTGTATGTGGTTCAGAAATGCTCCTCGGCCCCATGTGATAATATCACGTAAAATGCAGAAAAGAAGTTTTTTTAAAAAAAGTTTTTTACAAACTTTTATTAAAAAATTACTTGATTTACAAGTAGGATGATTCTAAACGCAGCCACGTTTTTACTAAACATAGCCCCTTTAAAAAATTTAAATTAAAATTATAATATATTATTACTGTTTTACCCATATAATCCCAATTTAAGATTTTAATCAAAATAATAAAAATATATATATATATATATAAAGGGAGAACCCCTACTAAAAATGTTTTCCCCCCAAAACTCAAGTTTCTAAAAGTAGTAATATTAATATAGAATTTATGAATAATTAATTTAAATTATAATTCATAATTAATTTATTGTATATATAAATATATAAAGACATATTTATGCATAGATTTTATATATATTTAATAGCTACATTATTCTAAATGATTTAAATTTTTCTAAATGAAATTTAAAATATATTTATTATAAACAAGATTAATCATTTTTTCTATTGATATGAAGAGAGAAAATGATATGAGATGATATATATACTTTAAAAATTATCTATATTTATTTAAAAAATAAAAAATATATAAATTTAAAATTAATAAAATAATATTACAGTAAATATATTGCTAAAATATATGATCTATATCTATTAATATATATATTTATATCAATTTTATTTATATTTACTATAATATTTAAACATATATCATGTTTAATGTATAATTAGCACCTCTACAAAAAATAGCATTAACTAAAATTTGATCTAATTTTATTTATTAATTTTATATTTGGTGTTTATAAATTATATACGATTATAACAATAATTTTTAGATAGACTTATATTTGATTTAATAATATAAATTTAAAGTTATTTTTTCAAAAATTAAGGTGGATGGATTGGTGGAGTAATTAGTGTGCAATAAAAGCATATAATTGATTTAAGAGTTACAAATTTTGTATAATTATCGGTGGTTTACTACCACTAAATAAATGTAATTAACAATTTTGTGCAAATAATTGACATAATTTGTGGATTCATTAATTATTTAGTGCAATATGGCCAAACAAAATGTGTATAAAAACCCTTGGTTATATCACAAATCATTCCTATGTCTTGAGTGTTTGTGTTGAGTGATACCAATATAATTTCTTCTACAATTTCATCAATGTTTGAGCTCATACATATTATAGTTAATTCATTGTATTAGTTGGCTTATACACTTTTGGTTGTATAAATAGTTGATAGTTGATAGGGAAGTGACTTTCTTAAGATCCATAAGAAGTAAGAAAATGAATGCACACACAAGTTTATCTTTGTTTTCCTTTGTAACTCATTAGACACAACATTGTATTTTTTATTAATGTTGATTAATTTATATTTTGTTTTAACTTTCTTTAATTGCGGCTATGAGTGATTTTATTATATTATTTTATATGATAGTATTCCCTAAATTTTGTGTAAACTCATAATATTTTGTTAAACAAATGATAAAATTTTAAATGTATCTTCTGTAATAATTAAAATATTGAGAAACAAATAATGAAGGGATAAAATTAATGTACAAATCTCAGCATAATTTATATATAAATAGTTATTTGCCGTATGTTGCTTTGGTTCAAATCATCTATATAAGAGTCATTGTTACATCTAGGTACTATGGTTTTTGTTTCAAATATTAAAATACTCAGAAAATATTCTTAAAAAGAAAATTTTGGTTTTAAGTCGGTAAATGAATATGCTCTACAAAATTCTTACTCTTAAATTCATAAATTATGTACTACGAGTAAAATAAAATTTAAATAAAATGTTAGAATTATTTTTATTTATTTTAAAACTTTAATCTACAAGTGGTTGATTTTGGAATAATGGCACAATAATGAATGCCAGGCAAACAATATAACTTAGGATAAAAAATAATTTTAATAATCTTAAATTTAAGAATACCATAATTGATGCCAAAACAAGCCCAAATAAAATACTAATACTATTTTGTTACTTTATATATATACTGATATAAATTTTATTGATTATTTTGTTTTTTTAAAACCTCCAAATATAATATGTCATTTAAATTTCTTTTGGAGTAAGTAATACTTTTTTTTTAATTCTAAAAATCTTGAGTTTTGAAATAATTACAGACTTCACTTCGCTCGGAATGTAGTGGTCAAAGCAACTTACTTGTGATCAAGAGGTCATGAGTTCGAATTTCTCTGGGATATCTAGGTGTTTGAGTAGGTGAGTACTCCGTCCCATAACATTAGTCCTGTTTTCCTTTTTCGTCTGTCCCAAACATTAGTCTTGCTTTCCTAAAATGGAAAATTAATACACACTCATTAATAAAATACTAATTTCCTCTATCTCACTCGCATTGGTATCTGTGCCGGAATGAAACAAGACTAATGATCCGGGACGGAGGTAGTACTATTTAAAAAAGAAAAAAGAAAAAATGATGATGGGAACCTTAGAAGTTTAAGGGATGATTGAAATAGAGATAAGAAAAATTCAATTAATGGGATAACTAGATAATAAAATTAAATTAATTGGTGTACTTGATCAAATATATTATTTTATTTTGGATGACATATTTTCACAAATAATTAAACGTATGTTATATGTTTGTCTGTTTGGTCTATTTTTTAATTATATTTATATAATCAATTAACATATTTATTTAATTTTGGTTACTATAAAATAATACATATATTTTACATAGAAATTTATATCTATATATACTTAAAAGCAAAACCCCTAATAAAAAAATTTCCCCCCAAAACTTCATACCAAAATTAGTGGTATAATATTTTAGGTAAGTATAACAAATATGGTAAATATAAAATTAATATAATATATGTAATCAATAATTATTATGTTGGATACATAATTAATTAAAGCTAATTATTTATATATAATATTAAACATTAAATAAAATAACTTAATTTTAATATTAATAAAATTAATCTTAAATAATTTTATTTAAAACTAATTATTTATATAAACAAACAAACAAATAAATAAAATTATTTAAAATAAAATAAAATAAATTAATTTGTATATGTAAAAATACAAAATAAATCAACAAATTTAAAAATGAAAAATAAACTGATTTAAACAATTGGGTAGCTGGTGGAAATTAATGGAATGAGTATTTATCCTATAATTATACTATATTTATCTACAAACAAATAATGATCATTTATATAAAAAAAAATGCTTAATTGACGCCATTCATTTAGATACAAATTATATAAAAATGAAAATAAATCAAATCAAATTAATTTTATAAAGTGTACAGTAAGTTTATATGATATTTGTTAGAAATTATTATGTTTTGATGTATATAAAAGAACCATCAACTGACTTATTGAGAAGTTCTTGAATAAGGTTTCTAGAATATTTCACTGCACGCCTGTGAAGAAATATTCAACTCAGTCAAACGTTCGTGAAGAGAACGCAAATCATCAACCAAGAGTGAAAAGTCTAACACAAAGTGTGGTAAAACTCGAAGTTACAGTACCTTATGACCATAGGAAGACAAAATCTCCTGTTAGTAGAAGAACTAAATTAAAATCCGTATTTAATTACTGAAAGTAATTGGAGTTGGTGGATTTCCTTCAACAATGGAAGAAGAGTGGATGTAGTGAGTTTTGACTCCTAAACCGCGATAAATATTTTGTCTCTTAAATTTGCTTTCAAATTATATCGTTACACTGCAGAACTCAAATATCATTGAAATCCAACAACAAACCTTAGATGTTGGTGTATAACTAAATCATACTTAACTCCTGCTCGACTTAAGCTTTTGTCTAACTAACCAACTGATTTTTTCTAGGTTAGCTGATAATCAACTTGAACCACACACAAGATAAATTACTTTTGCTCACGAATTTGTTCATATACTCTGATTAGTGACCAACAATATTTAAATCATATACTAATAACAGTGTAGACTGTAGTAATATATAAGATTGTTATAAACAAGAACATATTATATAATTTATTTTTCGGAGTTCTTATGGCACATTAAAATAATCTATAATATTGCTCAAAAAAAAATAAAAAATAATCTATAATAGGTGTAAATATAAATTTAAAGATTGAGATTTGTATTTTAAGATCTCATCATGTATATTATACAAAAAGGTTTAGTGAAGACAATACTTTTATCGCCTTGAATGTAATTTGATTATTGTGCATTTTTGGCATGACATTGAAGTAAACTATATATCAAGAATAAAAATAATAATATAACAAATAAAAGATAAAAATACTAATGTGTGTGTAAGATAGACAGCAAGAGAGATACAACGTTCAAATGAGCGTGTCCATAAATAAGAAAACATTATTTCAAATTCAAATAAAATTAATATTATTTAAATGAACGTGTTTAGATTTTTAATATTTTATTATTATATAGCATTAATTCACACAATAAATAAAATTAATATAATTTAATAATAAATTATTAGTAAAAATATAACATTCTACGCAACACGCAGACTGAAATCTAGTTAAACTTAAACATGCAGCCTCATCTCCATCTGCAACAAATAAAAATTAAAATTTAATAGATATGGAACAATACGAAGTAGTCCACCATAACTTTTCTACTCATTGTCTACTCCGACCACCTCCCCGCCACTAACTCGACTGCCCTGCAAATCTGGTGGCTTGGATGAGATTCTCTCCTTTCTCGAATCACAACTCACAGGTGGCCCAAGCTACATGGTTGGCTACATATCAGACTACCCAAAAAAATGCACCACATTAATTCTTCCATGGAACCTTACAGGATTGCAAAGTGTTTGTAGAGTGCACCATATGGTATGATCACTGCTAAGAACTCAACCCCAGCGTTGTGGTCGGGCCGTCATAGGCAACCCTAACAACAATTCACGCAAACTGATACTTGCACCTACAACACTCCACATTGGTGAAGTTTTTGCCGAATTGAATGCCCTTGGAACGGTTAAATTCAAGTTCTAGTGCAACAACAACATTGGTTTCTTCAATCTGAAATTTTATAGGAATTCTGAAGCCATATACATGGATATTTTTTCGGCAATTGTATACCAATTGTATACCTTTATAAGGTCTTCTTTTTTTCTTTACATCTATATGCATTAATCGGTCTTCATGAAACTCTGCTCGATCCGCTGCTATCCATATTTCTTTTGCTTTTTGAAGATTTGATCTGTATTTTAATCAAATGGAGATGAGGTTGTATATCAAGTTTAATTTTTATTATTTAGATTAAAATTTTAATTGGGGGCTACAAGGGTAAAACTGTAATAGTATATCATAATTTAAATTTTAATTTTTTAAAGGGATTATGTTTAGCAAAAACATGGCTGCATTTAGAATCATGTAAGTATCATATTTATGAAATAAAAAAGTTAATCAAGTAATCGTTACACTAGCAATAAATACAAGAAATATTTGTTTTACCAAATAAAAAATCTTAATTCATCGTAATGAGTTTTTTCATGAATATAGAACGTACTTATTTTGAATCGAATCTTTTCTATTTGCACTGATCTACATTCTACACTAAGTTAAAGAAAACAATCGTGATAATGAAATAAAAACAAAGAATTAATTGATAAATAAACTATATAGACTTATGCCATTCTTATTATATTGATGAAAGAAACTTTATCTTCTACGTACACAAAATATAAAAAATATTTTATTATATATATATATATATATATATATATATATATATATATATAGGGAGTGACTCACATACTAAAACTTAGTTTGTGCTAAATAGGAATGAATCTACATCATTCATCTAAAAAACTCAATGGTTGAGATTAAAACATTTCCCCAGATTTTATGCTTTTTTGCTTTATAAATCGTGCTTAATTCGATTAAGCACGATTTATAAAGCAATTAAGCATGAACGAAAATTATGCTTAATTTTTTAATTTTTATGTTTTAATCTCAACCATTAATGTTATCAATCCAAGGGCTGAGATTCATTCCTATTTAGCACAAACTTTAATTTTAGCATTTGAGTGAATCTCTATATAGGGATATAAATATATCTTAAATAATATTTATTTATATTAATAACAACTTTGTTTTAATTGAGATATTCCAATAGTTGTGGTCAAGACTTCAGCAACCTAGATGACGAAGAAAAATAAAATGGAGACGACTAGGGCGGATGCAAACTTAAAAGTTTGAAGGGGCTCAATCATATCGCTTGAGTGAAAGATTTTTAATTTTATTAGAAGTACAGTAAAAAAAAATTTAAGCATGTGGAAAAGTTAGATCCCGTAAATCTCTATATAGTGTCGTCCTTGAAATTGTTGTTCGGAGTTATTTTCATTTTCTTATATAGAATTCTAAAAATTTTAATTAATTATTAAAAACTTATTGAATTAACTAAAAAAATTAAAATATAATTAAAAAAGTGATAGGGTTTTGAATATTTGCCACAAAAATATTATTCATTGATCAAGCATATAAATAGAGTACAGAAAGATACGGAAAAATCTAAAAGATACAAAAAGATAATTCTAAACCCTAATTATATCTAAATATTATGCATGAAGATATCATGCATATCTATACCTCAATATCCCCCCTCAAGCGAGTGTCAGAACTTGAGAGACACGCAGCTTGCGACGAAATTCTTCAAACAATGGTCGGGGAAGTGACTTGGTAAAGATATCCGCAATTTGAAGCTCGGAAGGAATGTGTGACGTGAAGAGCTTGCCACCTTGAGTGAGTTCGCGAACGAAATGATAATCTATGTCGATGTGTTTGGCACGCTTGTGAGCAACCGGATTTTGAGAGATAAAGATCGCACTGTTGTTGTCGCAGTGTAAAGTGGGCGACGATGGTAATGTGACTTGTAGTTCACGTAGAATAGATAGTATCCACTGTATTTCAGCCGCTGTGTTTGCCATCGCGCGATACTCCGATTCGCAGCTAGATCGAGCAACTGTAGGCTGCTTCTTTGAGCTCCAAGAAACCAAATTTCCAGCCAGGAAAATTGCATAGCCGTAGGTAGAGCATCTGGAGTCCGAGCAGCGTGCCCAGTCGGCATCAGAATATGCCACTAAGTTGCATGAAGAATGTCGCGAAAAAAGAAGACCATGTGAGAGAGATCCCTTGACATAACGCAAGATGCGTTTAACCGCCTGAAAGTGTTCAGTAGTGGGCGATTGAAGAAACTGACTAATGTGATTTACAGCAAAGGAGATGTCCAGACGTGTAATTGTTAGATATTGAAGTGCTCCAACAATTGACCGAAATTGAGTGATGTTTGGGAACGGTTCACCTTCAGTAGAGAGTGCAAGACCGGCTGGTAGCGGTGTACTAACAGGCTTTGCATCGAGCAGTTCATGACGAATGAGAATGTCGCGTGCATACTTGGCTTGTGATAAGAAAAAACCCATCTTCATTGTAAGTGACTTCAAGGCCGAGAAAGTAGATGAGACGACCCATGTCTTTTATAGAAAATTCAGAGTTCATGCGACGAATAAAGGCCGAAATATGAGAGGAGGCGTTGCCGGTGACGATTATATCGTCAACATAGACAAGAAGATAAATTCTGATAGACTGGCGACAGTAAATGAACAGAGATGTATCCGCCCGTCTACATAAGAAACCCATGGATGTGAGAAAGGTGCTGAGCCGTTCAAACCATGCACGAGGAGCCTGTTTAAGGCCATATAACGACTTTGAGAGTCGACAGACGTGAGATGGATAACATGGATCAATAAAGTCGAGAGGCTGTTCCATATAAACTGGCGTGGAGAGATGTCCGTTGAGAAACGCATTTTTGACGTCGAGTTGATGCAGAGGCCAACCATGATGAACGGCTAGGGATAATACAATACGGACAAGTCGAGCTTTATGACGTTCGATCGAGCCATTCGAACGATACTTGGTACGGAAGACCCACTTCGACCCAACTATGTTAGTGTCAAGAGGTCGCAGAACAAGAGACCAAGTGCCGTTCTTTTGAAGTGCTTGCATTTCTTCATTCATAGCTGCGAGCTAAAGAGGGTTCTTGACAGCCGATTTATAACCTTTAGGTTCAGATGCTGTTGAGAGAGCATGGTGAAGGGCCGTAGCAGCGTACTACGCGAGATGACGGGGCTTGAAAAAACCTGCCCTAGCTCGAGTGATCATGGGATGGGGTGCAGCTGCCGGTGGCTGAGCAAGGTCGACAGTAGGCTGCGGTGGTGGCTGCGGAACGGGAGAGTCACGTCGATCATCAATGTTCGCAGCTGGAGGTGAAGGCTCGGGAGGTGAGCATAAAGAGCAAGGGCTCGAGACGTGTGCGGGTGCCGAGCTGGGCGAAGCCGGGAGAGGTCTTGGCGAGGACGGTGGAGTGGTTATACAAGCTGAAGGATCGAAAAATTTAGATATATCCAGTTGAGAAATAGGCGCGGATGTTCTAGAATTTGCCATAAGAAAATAAAGCTCGTCAAAGCGAGCATGCCGAGTAGTATATATCTTAGAAGTGGTTGGATCCAGACAACGATAGCCTTTGTAATGTGAAGAGTGACCGATAAATATGCATGGTTGGCTCCGCTCAGAAAACTTATTTGCAGCATAATCACGAAGACAAGGGTAAACACGACACCCGAATGGATGAAAGTTATTGTAATTAGGAGCACAACCAAAGAGAACCTGAAACGGAGAGAGGCCATCGAGAATACCAGAGGGGAGCCGATTAATTAGATAAGCCGCCATGCAGAAGGCATCGACCCACATAGACATAGGTAGGCGAGATTGGAATAGCAGAGCAAGGCCAATTTCCGTGACATGCCGGTGTTTACGTTCTGCACGTCCATTTTGAGATGGAGTGTAGGGGCAAGAACGTGTATGATGTATCCATTTGTCTCGAAAGAAAGCCTGTACAGCATGATTAGTAAATTCTGTTCCTCCATCACTTTGGAAACGCTTAATAGTAGTAGAGAATTGATTCTCAAAAAAGATAGTATAGGATCTCAGAACATCAAAAAAATCAGATTTCTTTGTCAATGGATATAACCACGTGAAGTGACTGAAATCATCAACAAAAATAACATAGTATTTGAAGTTAGCAGTAGAAGCTACAGGCGCCGGCCCCCATAAGTCACAATGGACAAGATCCAAAACATGCAAAGAACGTTTTTCATTAACTTGAAAATGTAAACGAGAACTTTTCGCAAGTTGACATGGAGAGCATAAAATAGGTTTAGGCAAACAGGAAGAAACAGAGATATGCCCTTGTTTGCATAAAAGAGAAATAACATCAAAAGCAACATGCCCTAATCGGTTGTGCCACAATTCAAAGGAAGCACGAGAACTATTGTTCTTTAACTGAGAAACAAATTCCGGTTGAATGTGATCGAGCATGTAGAGGCCATGTCTACGTCGACCGCGGGCGAGAATATCCTTGGTGTGGCGGTGCTGAACAATAAAGCACTGATTAGAAAATGAGACATCAACCGGATAATCAGATGTCAACTTGCTCACGGATAATAAATTTTTAGTTAATGACGGAACAACCAGAACATCCAATAGATTAATAGAATCAGAAATAGAGGAACTGCCAATATGAGAAATAGGTAAAGCAACACTATTACCAACTACCACTTGATCGGACCCAGAATAGGGTTGAGAAGAATCCAGTAGGGATGTATCCGGAGTCATATGTGCCGATGCACCCGTATCCATAAACCAGTCAGAAGAGGATGCCGGAGAGATAGAACAATTCGCTTGGAAAACTTCAGCAAGATTTGCCGTGGATAGGGATTGTCGAGCATACCGTTCTGGACAGAATGTTGCATAATGACCATCGCGACGACATATTTGACAGCGAGGAGGGCGCTTGTCGGAACCACGACCGCGGCCTTCGTTAGAAAAGCCATTGTTCGAAGAGGGTTTCAAACCGCCTCCGGATTTGTTCTGATCACCTTTGTAGCCTTTGTCATCGGAATCCAAGGAATCCTGAAACAAAGAAAAATTTTCTGCCTTGTTAACAAGATCACGAAACGTAGGTAAGTGAGTAAGGGCCATCTGAGTGGTAGAAAAGGCGGAGAAGGCGGGGCCTAAACCGCGGAGAAACCAATGTGCTTTATCTGTATCGTCAACAGGACGTCCAATGGCTGCCAACTGATCGCATAAAGATTTAAATTCTCGAGCAAATTCAGAAACTGATCGGGTACCACGTTTGAGGAGTTGTAGTTCATCCTTGAGGCGAAGTTCGCGTGTTTTGGACTTATTGCTGAAAGCAGTGTCTAGTGCGATCCAAACATCGCGCGCCGTATTGCAGCCGAGAACTTCGGCCATGGTTTCTTCGGAGAGCGTGGATAGAAGGAGACTTAGAAGGCGTAGATCTTGTTGGCGCCACTTTGTATATGCCGGATTTGGCAAGATAGCGCCCCCGAACGAAGGTAGCGACGGCGGCGGTGTAGGAGAAGAGCCATCAACATATTTGAGAAGATCTTGGCATGTAAGCAGCGTAATTAATTGAGACTTCCATAAAAGAAAGTTGGCAGACGTTAGTTTGATAGTGACCATGTGGACGAGCGTGGCCAGTGGGAGATGATCAGAGTCGGCCGCCATTGGAGTGAGAAGGGTGATGAGCGATCAGGCAGGTGGCGTGCGCCGCTGAAGGAGAGAAAAAAAAAAAAGAGGGAGAAGGCGTGCGCCGCCGAGGGAGAAAGGGAGAGAGGGAGGAAAAATTTGGATCGATTAGGCTGATACCATGATAGGGTTTTGAATATTTGCCACAAAAATATTATTCATTGATCAAGCATATAAATAGAGTACAGAAAGATACGGAAAAATCTAAAAGATACAAAAGATAATTCTAAACCCTAATTATATCTAAATATTATGCATGAAGATATCATGCATATCTATATCTCAATAAAAAGTATGATCTTAGATTTAATAATAAGATTTTAACAATAAAATTATGTTAAAATTATTAATAAAATAACTAATCAAATTAATTGAGCCAATCCATCGATTTCCAGTTCCAACTTTATTAAATCTTGTACTATTTAGTTCCAAATTATTTTTGACTAAATTCATTCAAATTCAAACTGATAGAATTCTAAGTAACATAGTCTTTTGTCAGTGAGTAATGCAGACTTACAAAATCCTTCATCTTCAAGTCAGCTCTTTAAAAGTTTATGATTCATGCATTCTATTTGGTTGTTTGATCTCGCCAGCTTTCCCTTATTAGCTTCATAAAAGTGGTTGTTGATCTTCGCTGCTGGCAACTTGGCAGTTCCAAGGCATTTCAACAATGCTACTGCCACTGGTTTTGAGACTCAAACTTATGAGATATCTAGTTCCTATTACAACTCAATAATCCTATACAGGGGACATTATAAGTTTTTGAGTTAAATTCACATCAATAGACTTGTGAGTTCTATATATTTTAACTGACGATTGGTTGGATTGACACATAAAAAAAAAATCAAAAAAGAAAAATTATAACGCAATAACAATAGGCAAAAACTTGTGTTGGCAGGCCTAAACGGTTTAGCCGGGTTTTATCCTACCCAAATGGGTTGACCCATCCCAAATAGGGTTTATTAATCCCAATTAGAGTATATTATATGGGTTTGAGTTTGGGTTAATGGATAAAATTCGCCTAAATCGTTTAGGTCTGCCTAACCAAGACTTTCCCATAATAATATGATCGATAATGGAAGATAATCTCTCTCTCTCCCTCAACCTCATTTTGTCTATAATCGATAATGATAAACGTGTCTCTCTTCCTTCCACTTCTTTTGTCTCCACGTTTTTATATATATTTTGGATTTGACGTTCCATCCAAATCCAAAATATGGGATTGAAGATTTTTATCCCTAGTTTTAATTAGGGTTATGCATGAAATCTGTTTGATTTATAATCGAATTATATCATTCACAAATTCAATCCGCATTGATCACCCACAAATATATTAAGCCAATCCGAATTGAAGCATTATCGTTATTATTTTTAGGAAAAATGTTTAAATATGTCCTGAATTATAAATATTTTTTTAAATTTATCCTAAATTATTTGAATGTTTCATACTTATCCCAAACTATTTAAAATTATACAAATATATCCCGAACTATTTTTTTGGTCAATAGAAAAACTGTTTTTATTGTCGGAAATCCAAATCAGCAAATTAAATTTTTAGATTTGAATGTTTGATATGATAGCTCATTGTGTATGACTTGAATTTCCAAAAATACAATTGATTTTTCGTTGATTGGAAAAAATAGTTTAGGATATATTTGCATAGTTTTAAATAATTTAGGGTAAATTTGAAATATTCATATAATTTAAGATAAATTTGAAAAAAGTATGAATAGTTCAAGATAGATTTGAACCTTTGGCCTTATTATTTTATGTTAAAATTTTAATTTAAAAAATTATTTTTAATTTGTCTTAATGTATTAAACATAATTCATAATTTCAAACAAAAGATTCATAGGCCTAGTTTAATAATAACTAATAAAAGCTAGAATAAAATAAACTATAAAACTATAATTTATAAAAAATATTAATTACATATATGGGGTTTCTTCGGTTTGATTTCGATCAAGTCATCAAATCTAAAACCTATAAAACGGAATTGAACATGGACAATTAATCAACAATTTGGACAGTTTGATTTGAGGATTATTATTTCTTTATAAATTGCTTGATCAACTTTTTAAATTGGTGAATAAATTAATCATCGGATTTGCAGAAAATTATAGGAATTCTTGATGATGAAATTTATTACAACATTGTTGATTTGAGGCCATTTTCAAATATAACTGCAAAAGCCTCCATTCTCTCCGGCGGCAAAGACAATCCGACGACCAAGCCGCCGTCGCGATCGGCGGAATTACACAGCGACATGGAATACTTCTCTCCATCCATCGACAGAATCTCCATCCTCCTCGCCTTCCCCCACCCGAAATCAGCTTCCGACACATCGAATTTGGGCGAACCAGAAACGCGCAAGTTTCTCAAGTTCGCCATTTTCGATATATTCGTCAACCAACTCTCCACATCTTTGAAGAAATTGTGTTTATCGTTTACTTGGTTCTTGATTCGATCGGCGATGGCCTCCGCCGCCGCCAGGAACCCGTCGTCCGCCGCCAAGTCTCCATGCTTGACGTACGCTTTCCCGGAACCTAAGCAGTTTCCGAAGTAATTGATAGGCACCGGCGGATCCACAAGCGCATTCGGCCGGCCTCTGCCGTCGGCTGGGAAAACTATAACCTTTTTGGAAAAATAATAATAAAATCATGTTCGAAAAATATAAATTAGAAAATGAGAGGTTAAAATATAGTAATAAGTGTAGTAGAATGTGTGTGCATATATTTTTGAGAGAGGAGTGGGAGGGATTTTATCACAACTCAATTTATTTCATATCACTCAAACCCACTCCAAATATTACAATTCATTGCTACTATGTTTATACTCATCATAAAAATAAACCCACAACATTGTTCCTAATTAATGTTTGTATTTAAGATTAATATACATTTATTTTTTTAAAAAAAAATATTCATTAGATTCTCTATCATTTTCTCATATTCTCTTTATTTATTCTTTCATTATTTACACTATTCTACATCAATCAATATCCATATAATATCTAAATATTCTCTTATATATTCTTAATAAATCAAGTTTATTTCCAACAAACCTCGAGTTCATCTCCGGCAACTTCCTCGCCGGCTGCGTCGGCGGATTTCGCTAAGCAACTCCAGACATACGCCGCCGTGACGACGAAGGAAGAGACGTTAGCGACGCCGTGATTGGATGATAAAACCAGATTCTTGAGGTTTTGAATGTCGGATTGATGGAGGGTGAAGGAGGATCTAACCCTATTCGTCGGCAACGGAAACGGCGATGGCTTCAAAGGCATATTTTTCAATACATCCCAATACATATCGTTGATTCTACGACAATCTCCCAAAACCGATCTGTCAAAAAACGGCAAAGATTCAGCATTTCTCGACATGAACTCTTCATCGCCACCAAATTTATTGATTTCAGCCCACGCCCACATAAACCCGATGATCGACTTCGCGTCGCCGAGACAGTGATGATTAGACACACCGATGCAAATCCCACGGCCGGGAAACAGCGTCGCCTGCAGGGCGAGGAGAGAGAATAACTTGTACTCACCTTCTTCTCTCTCCGGCGGCATCTCCGGGATGAAATCGTAAAACCGATCGGAATCTCGTGCATGACTCCCGGCAAGGTCATCGAAATCCTGACCGGAGATTGCGATTTTCAGCTGAACTGAGTCGCCGGAGACGTAGCGGATAAAGGGGCGGTTTTTGTCGGTGTCTGAAGGGTAGAGAAGATTTGCAGCGACGGGGAGGTAGTGTTTTAGAGAGAGAGAGAGAGATTGCTTGAGCTTTGGAACAATGGTTTCCAAGAAGTCGGGCTCGGAGCAAGGGTGGTGGTAGAAGAGTAGGCAGCGGATGGGGTGGTATGGCAGCCATAACAAGTCCATGAATGAAAGAGCCACCGTGAGCTCGGCGGCGACGCCGGGCACCGGTGGGATTCCGCAGGTCTCAATCACAGTTGTCATGGCGGTCGTTTCTCGCTGATCGACTAGCTTCTATGTCGAGAGATTGATTGGAAATATGAGGTCAATTGCTATACACAAACGACTATATATCTATCCAAATTTTAAACAGTACTTCCTCGGTCACATGCTAATAATCCTTTTTTTTTCCACGAAAATTAAGAGTTGTGAGTGTAAAATGAATTTACGAAATTAATATCTTATTGTTAAGTGTGAAAATATTATCATTTTAAAAAAAGAATAATTTAGTTGGGATACCCAATTTACTAAGAGGATCTATTTTGTTGGGACGGAGACAATATATTTGTTAGAATTTAGTAAAAAAAAAATTATTTTTATTTTAGTTGGAAATTTATTGGTTGATTCTATTAAGCATAACCAAAACTCAAGCTATGGTTGGAATATTTTGGCTAGAAAGAATTTTTGCTTTAATTAAAAGTGCTTTTTATTAATATTTTTTTATCATAATTATATTATTAAAAGCTACCTCTAATGTATAACATCTTAACCTTATAAGATTTTTGGACGGTATTTCATATTTGTTTCCATATTTGATTAATAATTCAATTCTAAATTAATAATCCAATATATATTAATTTTATTAAAATATTAAATATTAATCCTATTAGTTATTAGTATATAAATAAGTAGATATACTAATCCAATTCGTATATCTAACTGAACTTCAATTAGTATAAATTATAGTAACATACTCTCTCTATTCCAAATTACTTCTCTTTTCAACACGAGAATTAAGATTGTGAATGTAATGAAATTAATATTTTATTGTTGAATGAAAAAAATTATATATATTAAAGTAAAATTGGAAACAAAATAAGTTAAGTTTGAGTTGCGTTTGTTCATTAATTAACTTGTTAGTTCCTTAATTAATAAGTGAAACATTCTATAATTATAAATAGTAAATATACACTTCTTAATTTACATTAACATTTTCAATTTAATCAATAATTGATATTTATAATTAATATATGACAAGTTTATGTACATGAATTAGCAGATTATATTTATTAGTTAAAAAAATTGTTGTGTACAAATTACTTATTTTTCTCCTATAAAATATTTTGCTTTATTATTTGAGAATAAATTATATTCCAATACATACTTATAATTATGTTTGTGTAAATGATATTTATTTTATTATAAGTCTGTCATTATTTCTTGAATGGTTATCAATTTAAAATTAAATTATGATATTCATGGAAAAAAATTAATTATGATTGAGTTTAGAATAAATGTTGATACTAATCTTAAATGTCAATTATTTTTTATTTTAACTAATCTAATATATTTGGTATGGTTATTTATTAATGTATCAAAATATTTTTTCTCTTTAATTATTTTCAATTAAATTGTATCAAATCTCAATAAAAAGATAAGACAAATATTGCATGTTATACCGTAGGGAAAAAGATAAGACATTGTCAATCCCACTATCAATTTATCATATTTATGGAAAGATGTGATTGTTTTAAGGTTGACGAAATATATGCAACTCCAAAATATGAGTTCTGAAGTTGAAACCTCCGAGTTAAAAACGTTCTCAGAGTAGGTTGCATCAATTGTAGATGGTGATAATGATGGATAAGAAAATGTCCAAATACCATATGATATTTACATTAATTTTTTTGGAGACCCTGTAGAGGCAATTGTCAAAAGCACATGTCCTAATGTATTATCTGGCAATAATGATCTATCATATTTGCAAGATAGAGCCATTTTGGCTCCAACAATGGAGATTGTTGATTCGATGAATCAATGCATGATGGATCGTATTACCTCTGACAGTAGGATTTATTTAAGTTCAGACGGTATGTGTAAATTTGATGGACTGATGAATGTGTTGACTGATTGCACACACTTGAATATTTGAATGGCTTAAAATGTACGAGATTGTCAAATCATAAGATGATACTTAAAGTGGGTACTCATATTATGCTACTGAGAAATATCGATCATTCTGTTAGATTTTGCAACGGAACCCGTCTAATTATCACTAGGCTTGGCAATCATGTTATTGAAGCTAAGATACTTACTAAAAATACTTCAGGTGGAATTGTTTTTATTCCGAAAATGACCCTGACACCTTCTGATATACGTTTGGCATTCAAGTTTCAGAGAAGACAATTCCCTTTTATTGTTTATATGCCATGACTATTAACAAGAGTCAAGGACAATCCTTATCACATGTTGGCATTTTATTGAAGAAATTTGTCTTTACTCATGGTCCATTGTATGTTGTTGTTTCCAGAGTTACAACTAGAAGCAGCCTCAAGATATTAGCAAGTAATGATGATAATCTTAGAATTTCATGTACTGCTAATATTATATACTCCCTCCGTCCCGGCTGAATTGTCCCGGGTTGACCGGGCACAATAACCAAGGAGTGTGAGTGTAAATTAAGTTGAGTGGAATTAATATTTTATTGTTGAGTGTGAAAATGTTGCCTTTTTAAGTAATGTGACAATTGAGGTGGGACGGACGAAAAAGGAAAGTGAGACAATTGAGGTGGGACGAAGGGAGTATAAGGAAGTATTTCAGAATGTATAAAATATTTTACATAATTTTTTTTTAATTTTACATATTTTTATACAAATATAAATGAACATATTATTACAAAATAAATTAATTAATTTTTCCGTGCATCGGCGCGAGAGTCATACTAACTATTTTTATAAACGAGCCAATTTAGTTGAACATCCAATTTACTAAGTCGTTCAATTTAGATAGGACTAGGGAATTTTTTTTCCCCAAAAAATAAGTGTTTTTTTTTAAGAAAGAAAATCAAGGTTTTTTCTTTTCTTTTTTTTTTTTAAGTCGTGATCGATTTTTGTCCACAAATTTTCAATCATAACAATTTACAAGATCTGCCAACTATTTGTCATGTCGATTAAAGATCCCTACCTATACTGTAGAGAGACTGATGTACATTATAAGCTGGGGAAAAACTGTAGCCCCAATTATTATTTATTTTTTCCTACTTATATACGTGATAATCACATTTATGATGAAAAATACTAATAAATTTCGTACATATATTTTAGTGGAAATATTTTTAAATATCAATTTTTATAAAAAACATCACAAAAATATCCACTTTTTATAACACATATAAAAAATTCTTAAAAGTACAAAATTTTAAATGAGAAAATATTTTTTGCTAAATTTGATTCAATCATTGTTTATATGATAATGATATGATTACTAAAAATAAATTTTGTAATTAAGATATTGGCTTCAGCTATAAGAAAATGAAAATTCATTTTCTGTATTTTCCATCCGGGTCTGATTTCGGGTCTATTTCGTCCATATTCAGGTCAGACTCGTGAAACATACCGAGATCGACCCAAATATAAGGGGGTCAGACCTGGAACAGACCGAAACCGACCCGGTTTTGACCTGTCAGAATCGAGTCTAAACCTGTCGATTTTATTATTTTTTTTCCTATGCATAATTTTTCCTACATTTTTCATGCACTATGGTCCAATAAAGTCATAAATATTCTGACATGAAAATTACATGACCATCGATTATTTATATGCATTATTGTCCTATGTGCATTATTTTCCCAACTTTTTACATGCAATATTGGTCAAATGAGCTCATAAAGTATACTGACATGAATAATGCATGACAATCAAATTTCTTTTTGACTACATGAGTGGATGCAAATTTCACATACATTGAAATGCTGATGAGTAAATGGCCATTTACTGTATTGACAAGTACAATCAATTCATGAAAATAATTGAGATTGGTTTGTATATAAAATCCGATTCATCTGCGAAAGACGAAGCATACACATTCACTATATCTTCGTTCCTTCTACTCTCCATCTTCCACATATTCACTTTATTTTGTCATTTCTCTCTTTTGAAAATAGATAATTGGTGCACTATCTTTGTTCATTACAATGACAATTTGATGATTCATCCAACTACGTGAGTGGAGAAGAAAGGTTGGTTTACATCCCAATGACCAGTCTTTTCATACAGTATCTAAGAAGCATCCAGCCGCTTCTGGATTCCAAAATATTCAACTTGAGTATAATCTATATTATACAGTCCAGAGTTCAAGTGGAAGAAATGTAAGATAGTTGTTGGTGACAAATGTTGATCTGCGGGGCTTTGCATTTTTTAAGAGCCCAATGTTTATGTTGTTTTCAACAATGTAATCAACATTGGTGTTGGGAGTTCTCAGTGGGAGCCATCCCCATACAGACCGTTCATATCTTCCTCTAGTCCATTGCCTCATGCTACTTTTTGTCCATGTTCGGGGGACCTTCAAAGGTTCGATTCTTCTACGTTTTTTGATCAACTTTACGAAGGTGGTTTAGTGGACTCTGATGATGAGGATGATGAGGAGGCTGAAGACTCGTCTGAGTCAGAGGATGAGGACTTCAACAAATCTTCAATGCATTTTACGATGGCTGAATTTTCTACCTTGGTGTAATCTGTTGGTGGTATGAATGCTTTTGTTTCAAATCTTTTGCCAGCTTATCCTCTACCTGAAGGTCTGGAAGTCCATTTAAATAATTGGTTACTTCCAATCATTCTATTGGATACTTCTGATTCACCCGTCCTGCAAGATGTCGCAACCATACTGGACCAGGAGTTGACGGAGGGTGCCATATTTTGGAGCAGAGATGATCTGCTCGTTGTTGTTGGTCTCTGACATATGGAGCAGAGACAAGAATTTAAAGTTGCCAAGTCTGATAGTACTCGTGTTGAGTACAAGTGCAAACGAGAAGAGAGTTATCCGTTTATTATACGTGCTATGTGCAAAGCTCATTGTTGGATTGTACGCAAGTTCAAACCTATTTATAGTTGTAGGATGAATCTTGCTGGAGTTGGACCATGTAATGTTCGTTCAAAAGCTGTGGCTGCTTATTTTGCAAGGAAGATGCGTCGGCAAGGGTCACTCATCAAACCACGTGAGATTATGGCCGAGTTGCAAAGAAGTTTTGGCATCCGAATGAGTTATGGTGTTGCGCTGAAATCTCGGAATGCAGCCATTTTGATGTTGTATGGTGGTGTCGAAGATTCTTTCAAGATGCTGCCGAGTTACCTCGGGTACTTGTTCAGTATAATGCAGGGACGCTAACAGATGTTGATATTGCTCCGGATGGACGTTTTTACCACTTTTTGTAGCACTAGGTGTTTCTCGGCGACGACGCCTGGCACTGATGGGATTCCGGAGCTCTCAATCACTGTTGTCATGGCGGTGGTTCTCGCTGATCGACTAGCTTCTATGTCGAGAGATCGATTGGAAATATGAGGTCAGTTCCTCTACACCAACGACTATAGTTATCTAAAATTCGAATATTTTGGCCCCAAAGAATTTTAACTCGAATACCCCGAGACTCGATGGTGCTAAGCCTGAAAATAGATGTATTGGCCCGATTAACTCAACTATTTTTTTATTAATATTCTTTTATCATAATTATATTTTTAAAACCTACCTCTAATGTCTAAGATCTTAACCTTATAACATTTTTGGACGGTATTTCATATTTGTTTCCATATTTAATTAATAATTCAATTATAAATTAATAATCCAATATATATTAATTTAATTAATATATAAAAAATTAATCCTATTAGTAATTAGTATAGAAATGAATAGATATGTTAATTCATTTCATATACTCCCTCCGTCCCAAACTAATAGGTACTTTTCATTTCGGCACATGAATTTCGGCGCTAATGTTTAGTAGCTAATTGTGATCGGTAATAAAATTGGCAATCGTAATTAAATTCTGTAAGACTTAAACAAGTTAATAACGATTGCCAATTTTATTAACGACCACAATTAGCTACTAAACACTAGCTCCGAAATTCATGTGCCGAAATGAAAAGTACCTATTGGTTTGGGACGGAGGGAGTATTTAACTGAACTTCAATTAATACAAAATTATAGTAACATATTTTTCCCCAAAAAATAAGGGTTTTTTTTTAAGTGAGAAAAATAAGGTTTTTTAATCAGTTGTGATCGATTTTTGTCCACAAATTTTCAATCATTACTAGATCTGCCTACCCTTCCTTATGTCAAATTGAGATCCCCACATCCATTGCACATAGAACCCATCACAGTACACAAAAGAGAGAGAGAGAGAGAGCTCTTAGCTAGGAAAAAGTATGGAGTTTTATAAATAATAAATTCAAAGATAATTTAATTATTAATTTAGAATTTGAAATATGAATTCTCAATTCACTCAATTCACCCAAAATTCCGAAACTGTTTTTTTTTTTTTTTTTAAAATAATTCTCAATTTACAACTAAAATGATTATGAAGATTTCCAATATAATCTAGGATATCGATATCACATCTTGAATCGAGAATAATAAGATTTTTCATGTCTAAATCTTAAAATATTACTTGAGAACAGAGGATATCATGTGCATGTTTATATGGCCTTGGGTTCAAAATGGTCGTCACTATATTTCTAGAAAATTTAAAAAATATCATTTAAATTTGTTAAAATATCTAGCATTGATTGAAAACGAAGGCATAAACCACTTTTTACTTTACAATGATAATACATTCATTTCTTTATAAGTAAGTTGGTTTATAACAAAAGTGTGAATCTTAACAAAATGATTCATCATTATTTTTTACCTTTGGAAAATCTTCAAGATTCTAGAAATTATCACAATGGGAGAGTATAATGCATCTACAAAATTCATTGTTAGGGTTATACGAAATTCATACCACTACCATTGTTGTAAAAATTTCCGCCTAAGCGGTAGGCGGTCCTCAACCGAAGTAATCGGCACATAGGCACTACTTAGGGCGCCTAATCCATCTAGGCACTGATGTAGGTAGCCGACTAAGCTTGCTACACACTGCCTATGTAGTCGACTAAGCAGGCTATGTGCTGCCTAATCAATTCAGGCGGCCTATTTTATATATTTTTTTAAAGTAACTAATATTTATATAATCTTTATTTTTATTTATTAATAAATATATATTATAAGTATAAAATATAAAAATTAGCAATTAACTACCGCCTAAAATACGCCCAGGCCCCGCCTTAACTGCCTATGCACTAGCCCCCAACCGAGTGCCTAGCGATTTTTACAACCATGACCACTATAAAATCAATCAAACTAGCTAAAAGTTTTCCATTAGTTTGAATAGATTTTGGATTCAATTATATATCAGTTATCAATAAGAGATATAGGAATAGAAATGAATCTTAATCAGTTCTTGATTGTTTATTCATTCGCCTTTGTTTTAAAACTAGGGGTGTAATCGAACCGAGCCGAGCCGAATAGTGAGTTGCTCGAGCTCAGTTCGTGTGATTTTGGTCATGTTCGAGCTCGGCTTGAGTTCAAAAATATTTTAATTTTGGAGCTCAAGCTCGGCTCGAGTTCGATTCGCAAGCACTTGGTGGTCTGGTAATCGAGCTAAAGCTCGTGAGCTCGAGTTCGAGTTCGTTTATATAATAAAGTAATTTTTTTTATTAAAATATACAAATTATAGTAATAAAATATAAATATCATAAAATACAACCTGTGCAATTTCTAAAACACAAACAACACATGTTAGCAAATATATTGCTCCATCATTAGTGAAAATATTATAAAATCATCCAATAATATACAAAGTTGTTTCAATAAGCTCAACACATTAGCTAAAAAAAACAAACAAACAAACTCCGCTAAAAATATTAAACACTTCATAAGTTCACAAATTAGCTTTTAAACAAATTCCACCAATCCAATTAAACATTCTTGCAAAAGTCACCAAACATCAACCACAAAGTAGCATTTGCAATATATCCACTCCTAAAGGAGCACGATGTGGATCGATGACTCTTCCACCAGCACTTAATGCGGACTCTGAAGCCACAATAGTTATTGGGATTGATATTATATCACAAACATTCTTCGATAAGATTCTGAACTTCAGCTCATTTGCTTTCCACCATCAGATCACATCAAATTATGTGCTTCCATTATGTATAAGAACTCATTCTTCAAAGTATAAATGTAGCTCAGAATGCATATGGACAACACTATCAACATTTTGAATGAAACTACCAAAGTGTCTTCTTGACTTTCTTCTACAAATAGTTGAAACACCACTAGAACTTGAAGTTTCTACCTCAGCATCACTTGATTTACAAACATTGCTAGCTCTTTGATTCTCAACATACTCATTGTAGAGATTCAGTATCAACTCACGAACTGTTGATACGAGCGCAACTCCTTCAGCTTTAGAGCAAACAATACTAGCACACCACTCAATCGATCTAAAATAGTTGCAATACATATCAACAGATTGCAATCTCCCAGTATTTATCGAACTTCACTCTCGTTTTGCTAATCATATCAACCAAACATGCATCACAATCATTTCTATCCTTCATCAATAGTTGCTTGATGTGAATAAGCAGATGAAAACATAAAGTACGTTGCATTCCATCTTGTGCAAACATCCAAAACAAGTTTCTTGGATGATAATTTATTTGCTTTGGAATTTCACTGAACATATTGATGCGTGCCTCAGATGCTATAATGTGTTTCACGCTTTCACGCACCTTGGAAATAGAAACCTCAATAGCAGACAACCCAAATTGCACCAAAATATTCAAGATATGGGCACACACTACAAAAAAAATGTCTATAATGGCGACAAAAATTGTCACTATTAATATGAATTTTGTCACTATAACATGTTAGTGACAATATTGTGTATCGTCGCTATGTCGTGGCTACTGAATAGTGGCTAAAGGGTTTAGCGACGAACTACGATAGTTGCCACTATTTCTCTATTTTATTGTGACTCCAAATTTCATCACTAATTCACTATTAATTAGTTATAAACTATAATCGTCACTAAAATATCATGATATAGCCACACAAATTGTTGTCACTAAATAAACATGTTTTAGCCACTACAATAATTATCACTAAAACTTTATAATATAGTAGCATAATTTGTCGTCACCAAAATATCATGATATAGTCACACATATGTGCTGTCACTAAATAAACATCTTTTAGCCACAATTATCACAAAAGCTTCGAATTTAGTAGCAAGATTTGTTGTCATTAAAACACCTAACCATTGTTGACCAGATCGTCTGAACCCACCTACACCGCACCTAACCGTCAGTCGAGCCACCACCAAGCCGCAATGCCTTGAACCGCACCCAACTATTTCATCGCACCAAGCTCGCCAACATCATCGAGCCACAGCTAACCACCCGCACCACACCCAACCATTGAACCGCACCTAGCCTACCACCAGCTGCAACTAACCATCAGCTGAATCCACCGGTATCGTGCCGCACCACGAGCCATCAGGACCGCCAACACCGAGCCATCATCGCACCGCGCCGCACCTATGAATAATTAGGACCCTACACATAATCATAGAAAAAATTAATAATTAATGCTTCTAACAGGATTCGAACCATTTACCTCTTAATTCAATCCATTATATCCATCCACTGCACCAAGTAATTAATTATTAATACTTTGGATAATTAATATATATACAAGGAAATAGTGTCTATCTATCTAAACTTAATAAATTTATGAAATCTATTTCACACTTTATAAGTTTAATTCTTACAATCTTATAAATTAAAAAACTACTTCCACATCAGCGAATTCTAAGAAATAAAAGTAAAATGTAAATATTGATAACATAAAATTTTATACAATTTTATATTAAAAACTACTACACAATATTTATTTTTTTTCATTATTTAGAATGAGCCGGAGTGATAGTAATTTTTTAATTTATGAGATTAGTAATAACTAAATTTGAATAAAAAATAAATTTTAATCAAAAATTTATAACGTAAGATTTTAATTTATATTAAAATAAAATTTTCATAATTATGAAATTGAAATTATAATTTAACTAGACAATTTAAAATTTACGAATAGTTTAATATTTTGAATATGTAAACTCGTTAAAAATTTAATAATCTTAATTAATTGCGTGTATTTATTTAAATTACATAATTAAATTTTTAATTCAAATTGGTTTTAACTTAATTACACATTTTGAATCTTTCCTTTAAACAGATTAATTTTTAATATAGTAATATAATCTTCAATCATATTTTAAATGTGATTAAATTTAAATCTTCTTTAATATTTATTAATTATATACAAATATTTATATAATTTAATTAATTAAATATATAAAGTCAATATTCAATTGCTATTGAATTGCCACATTAAGAATTTTTTTAAAATGGGTAGATATAATAATAGTCTTAACCAAAAATGTAATGAAATCTTAATAGTGTTTGGTTGGTGGGATCAAATTACTTAATAGAACATAATATAGGATATAATTTCTTAAATTTGGAGGTTTGAAATAGATTTTCATAAAATTTAAAAGTTTTAGATATTACGTAACCAAAAGCAAATTGATAGCTTATAAAAGTCATTAATAATGAACTAGTGAAGTTTATTAAATTTTGAAATTTTGTTAAAACATCGTCAAAAATATTATTGTTGTCGAATTCAGTAATAATATATTAAATTATCACTATTTATAATTTTTTTGTGACTAATTTGGTTACTGTCACTATAAAGTTATTTTATTTACAAAAAAATTGTTGTCACTGGTTTTAGTGACGTTTAATACTAATAACATATGAAATTGTCGCAAATTAAGGAAAATTGTGATGAAAAAATTAATTGTAGCTAAAATAATATTTTTAGTTACAAAACATTTATTGTCACTAACATTAGTGATAATAAATATTGACAACTTATGAAATTGTCACAAATCATATTTTTTGTGATGATTAAATTTATTGTTGCAGTAGATATATGTTTAGTCACAAAAATATTATTGTCACTAACTTTAGTGACAATAAATATTCGCAGCTAATAAAATTGTCACAAATCATATTTTTTTGTGACGAAAGAATTTATTGTTGCTATGCATATATGTTTAGTCACAAAAATATCATTGTCACTAGCTTTAGTGACGATAAATATCCGCGACTAATAAAATGGTCACAAATTGTATTTTTGTGACAAAATGCATAGTTGTTACTATAATTGTGTTTTTAGCCACAAAAATTTAAATGTCATTGACATTATTGTTACTACACATAGTTTTTTTTTGTAGTGACAACATCTAACATGAAAAAACTGGCCACCAATAGGTAAACTACAGCCGTTTGAAAGGTTCTCTTTCAGCAATCGAACACCCATGTCATTGTTAGTTTCATTATCAACTGTAACTGTCCAAACTTTTTGCTCAATCCCTAATTCAATCGAACATTTTTGTAACACATCACATATCATATGCCCAGTGTGTGGTGGTGGAACATCTAAGAAGTTTAATGTGCGCTTCTGTAACTTCCAATTTGAATCTATAAAGTGACGTGTCACTACCATATATGAGATCTTTTGATCCGACTTCCTTAGACCAGTAGTGACCCTCACTTTAATAAGAGTCCTCAATCAATTTTTTCTTTTCCATATTAAAAGACTTCATACAATCCTTCCTACATGTAGCACGACTTATATTTTTCTACCCTTCAAAATAACAATAAATTATAATGAAACCACTTGTAATAGAAATCTACAAATTTCCACTTACTTGATTATAAGTGTTAAGATTATAATTTTGAGTAAAACTCTTATGTTTAACATTTTTTTTTGGAAGCTAGCCTAAGATAGAAGTTGTCATGATAATAATACTTTATCAACACGAAAAATCTTACTTACCAATTGAAGCATTGTATAAAACTCAGTTAGGCACTGCTTAGGCGGCCCTTAGTTGAAGTATATAAAGTCATATATCTGACTATTTTATATGGACTTTCGATTAATCTAAACGACACAGGTGCTGATGATAAGTAAAGTTATATACTTAACTTTATATGTATTTTCAATTAATCAGTGTTTAAATACGTTAAGTGCGGTCTAGTCGACACAGGTGTTGCTAATATATTACACTAAAAAAGAATAATTAAAGTTTACATAATTTGAGTTTTATTCATTAAAACTCATATATTTAAACTATGAAAAACAAAAAATTATTTTACCAATTAATTACTACTAGATACTTAGGCTCTACTTGAATGTCAAATTAAATTAGCATCTATTGAGTTTTGTCCCGTAGTTGGAAGTAAATTATTGTTTCATACGTGGATATTTTTGTCTTATTTTATTTTACGAATTAATTATTCTTGGACCAACTCAAAAGTCTTTTACTTACTATTGATATTCCACCTACTACTCCCGTGTTCCGATTATATGATCATATTTGATTTTGCACGTTTATTAAAAAAAATTAAGAAAATAATATATTAAAATAAACTTCCAAGATTATCTTTATTATTAACTAACCTCATTTTTTCATTATATTACATTTGGTACTCTTATTTACTAAAATTATCCAAGAGTGAATTTTTAAATTAATTATTACTTGAAAAAGTAATCCCAAATATGAAATTGAACCATTTTTCAAAACACCCAAAAATAGTAATGCAGACCATAGGAATGGAACGGAGGGAGTACTTCTTTATAATACTTCCTCCGTCCCGCCTGTAACGCCCCCATCTGACCTTCCCAATATGAGGCCACGTTACATTGATGTTTCAGGTTTTGATGAGCATTTCCAAGATATTTAAATAAGAAGAATACTTAATTCATATAAAAGTAGTTTAACAGAAACACAAATCCTTCGAGTCAGTTATCAACATAATTTCAGTCAACAAACATTCAAAAGGGGGAAGGGGTTTTCAGAGAGTGTAGCAGCGTGTGTGTGTAACGTGATGGTGACATGTATATGAAGATACATGTCACAGGATCTTATTCTTTGCAAAACTCTTCTCAACTCCAGCTTACACCCCGCTACCTCCATCCAAGCTGCTTAACCTGCACGTTTTAGAAATAACGCGAGGGCTGAGTACTTTCGTACCCAGTGAGAAACATGCCAAAAACATACATTATATAGGAAACATGCTATGCAACTCACACAGCTAAACACGGGGTTTTGTTGAAAAGAACCGTGTTAGCCAAAACATTTTATTCCACACGTGTGTTATTTTAGGTGTTATCATATCTGTGTCAGGGTTGTAACTGGAAGTTGGCCGGCTTCCAAGTTACGATGATCAGTTAGGAATGAATTAACACTCAACCTACTGTCATCTAGAGTGCACTAGTCTCAGAAATCCTTGTTGAGACCCGATCGCTTATTATTCAACAATTAAATCTCCACATTCAATCTCATTCACAATTCCACATTCATGTATAACAAATTCCACCTTATATCTTCCAATTCCCATCATATGGAGTCGCTACGCCATATGTACTAATTGAGTTCTAGCGCAGTTATGAGAACCTGGTTCCAAACTCATTAGTTATTCTCTCATGTCGTTGGGAAACGACAGAGGACAGATGATGATAACACAAAACAAGCATAGCAGTTTCATTTTAAAGGAAAACAGTTTATACACATTTTAAAAAGAAAGTACGCATTTTGAGTTTTTACTGAAATAGTTTCCCACCT
>JAPKLW010001449.1:48660-65117 GCA_026898455.1 Plectranthus barbatus
GGGCTTGTGATGCCCAAAGCGGACAATATCATACTAATGTCGGAGTTCACGGTTCCAACATTAGTATGATATTGTCCGCTTTGGGCATCACAAGCCCTCACGGTTTTGTTTTTGGGCACCTTCCCAAAAGGCCTCATTCTAATGGGAGTTATGTGGACTCTTATATACAAGGAATTCTTTCCTTGTTTCTTCAATGTGGGACTTTGGGTTTGACATACCCAACAGAAAATGTAAAATAATTACTTTAATTAAAATTACGTTTACATCATTTAAGAATAACAATAATAATAAAATTTTCTAATAATGAGAAAATATGATATTAATTTTGGAACAAAATAATTTTTTTAAAATAATAATAAATATCTTAAATATATTCTAAATTTAGAAAGTTCCTCATTGTGTGCTTTTAAATGAACCGTTGAGATTAATTCTTTCTTATTTAATTATTCATTTAATTATGCCAAACGTCATTTAATTATCAAAATTAAAGGTTATTTTAGTCAATATTTCATGTAACAGTTATTTGGTTATTTTCGAAAATATTAATATTTATTACATTATTTTATATTGCTTGATAGATTCTATCTTATTGCTTGGTTCATTGTATTTATTGCTTGATGAGTATATCAAGTTTTTTTTATTTAATATTCTCTCTCCTTATTATCACATTCTCTAAAATTACTACGAAACTTTAATTAATCCACTACAAAAAAAATCATTTTATAACGACGGATTTGCGACCAACTAGGAATCTGGTTGCTAACCTGCGACGGTATTGCGACAATTTTGCGACTATGTTGATTTTTAGGGTTTAGGGACCAATTTGCGACTAGAATTTTGGTTGTTAAATTTTGCTACTATTAGTTTAGTCGCGAGTTGGTTGTAATATTTATTTTTTTATTTTTTTAATATTTATTGTTTGCGACTAACAATTGGAGTCGTAATTCCGTTGAAATTCTTTAGGTTTATTCCTTACTAATTTCGCGCGAATCGTCATTTTGCCTCCAATCTCCATTTGCGACTATCGTCGCCACCGTCACCTCCGCGCGCCTCCGTCCACCACTGGCTCCGACGGTAAGCTCATTTTCCTTTTCTTTCGGTCTCTCTCTCATTCCGACCTTGTTTTTTAATTATCGACAGTACTGGCGCAGTTGATTTGTCCTCCATTACTGTTTCTGCTGTGCTAGAAAATGTCGCGAGACATTCCAGGAACAATTATTTTAAGAATTCTAGGAGAATGTGCTGAGTAGTTCTTATCAAGATAGTGATAGAGAAGATGTTAATTTGTAACATTAATTCTTATATTTATGCATTTTTTTGAATGATCTGTTGAGGTTGGGACTCGTAGTTGTGGGAAGTGTAATTGCCCTCTTGATATAGGCAATGATCTGTTGAGGTTGCGAATTTCTTTGTTTTCCCTTTTTTATTGGCTTATGAATCGGGATTAGTGAAATGCCGATAACAGATGCAATATTTTCTTCTCACTGTGAGCAATTGTATCAAAATAGCACCCTTCGAGAATGTGCAAGCTTCTAAGATGAATGATGATAGAAATTTAGGAAGAGAAGAAGCTATTTTTTTGTGTGGCTGTCATATCATCCATATCTTTACCCAGGGAATATAAAAGAAAACATGTAGTAATTGAAGTAGCTGAAGGATGACATCTATAAAAAATACATTGAGAAAATGATTGTAAAAGAATAAAAAAGATGTTGAGTATGCATAACTGGTAGTAACTTCAGCAATGTCTGTTAACTTGAGCAGATAAGTGTGCCAATATGAGCAATAATAGATTGACTTGAAGGATACTTGTTGACCCTGAACATCTCAACATGCAAATTCAGCAAAATTGCCCACCTCATATATATGTTGTTCATCTTAATTTGGGTCCTTTTATTCACTGAAAGCTTTGCTGCTGCTATCCAGTTTACCTTTAGTTTCTAAGTAATGGTAATAACCAAGTCAATTCATTCTTATTTGGACTATAGATCTATCTGCTGCATTACTTGGACCGCGATCCCATAGGTTATGTTTGCTTGATTCTATGAATCATGTAATTGCTGCAAGTCCATTCTTATTCTTTCCATGCAGGCAAGATTGTGTGATTCTCTCTAAACACAATATTTATTGCGAGCATATTTTCAAAGGCATACATTCCAGTTCAATAGGAAGGCTCAATTCCTTTAAAAAAATCCCACGTAAAAAAAAAGGGAAAAAGAAAAGGAGAAACATTCTTGATACCTTTTATGTGTTTCAGTCCTCTTTTTTTGCCTGCTACAGATTGTGCTAACCTTCGGAGGTTCTGCTTGTGCAGGGCAGGAAGGGAGTTGGTTTATTTCTACTAAATTAGCCACCAATCTCTCCGTTAGCTTAGCAGATACAACAACCAGAAAAGAGGTGTGTTCTTGAAGTTATGGTTCCTTTTATTGTATATTCATTGTTTCTGTTTTTGTGACTCTGTTTTTCTTGATCATGTATACTCTTGAATAGTTTATGTGCCTTCCATTTCTGGTTTTTGTCATATCCATGAGCTTGATCCACAATGTTCCTATTATTTGATCTGAATTCTGGTGTTTTTTTTTTTTTGGAGGGATATTTTTTCATATTTTCTTGCATTCATACTAGTTTGCCTTGCCATCTGATTTGATTAAACTCACCTACTTTACAGCTTTACTAAGAAAGAATCATCAAGAAAGAATCATCAAGTTCCAGTTCACACTTCACAGGTGCAGAGCATTTAAAATGAGCTCTCTCCATTTTGTCTTTGTTTATTTCAAAATATAAGTAATAATAAACATACCTCTCTCCATCTAATGAATAATGAATAAAGCATAACAAGATATATACTGCAAAACTGAATGTTGTTACAGCAAAAGAAATGAAAGAAACAAAAATTTATAAATGAAAGTAGGGGCTGTTCCCTCTGGTGTAATTTCCCTACCCTACAAGTCTCTTGCTTCAAACCGGACCGATTTGATTTAGTTTCTAAGTGAATGTTAGGCAAGTAGTTCTGAATGATATTCATTTTAACTTCGTAATTCTCTTTTTATGCAGGTTAATTTTGGACATATGGGATGATGGGTGTCAATCTTAATTAGCCTACATGAAAGGACAAGAATTAAAGATTTTGATTTTCATGTGTATTTTGTAAATGTTGAAAACTAGCTCTCTAACTTGTTGATTTTGATCACAATGCAGTTGGTAGGAATGTTGATTTTTGATGTAGGAATGCAATATGATTTAATGAAAATATTTGCTGATAAGTATTTGATTTCTTGTTTAGTGTATTGGTTTATTGTAATTTTGTAATCAGGGAGAAAAAAAAGAAACAAAAAAAAAAAAAACAAAACTCGCGACGGAATTGCGACCAAAAGTTAGTTGCCAAAATTTACGAACTTTAAAGATGGAAATACAACCAAATTTTGGTCGCTAAATTTTGCGACCAACTTTTGGTCGCGAATCGGTTGTAACTCTTAAGGACGAAACTGCGACGAAGTTTTGGTTGCTAATTTTTGCGACAATATTTTAGTTGGGAATTGGTCGCAAATTTACGACAACCATTTAGTCGGAAATTCGTCGTATGTATCTTGCGACGGAAAAGTTTGCCGTCGGCATCAATTTTGCGACAAAAGATTTCGCGACCGCACATTTTGGTCGCGATTTGGTCGCGAATAGTCTTTTTGCGACGGAAAATATGTCATTCGCGACCAAATTTTCCGTCGCAATTTTGTTAATTTTTTGTAGTGATCATAACTTCGTCAATTGTAATTATTTTTTCATGTATAATATATCAAATTAAATGTTTTTTTATTGTCTTTCAAAAGAGATCCATATTGCATATATTTAGAGTATGGAAACGTATCACCCAATTTAAGCAATAGATGAATCAAATAAAATTTAATGTATCAAGCAATAATATTATATGTATCAAGCTGTAAACCTTTATGAATCAAGCAATAAAAAAAAGTGAATAATAAATTAGTAAATAACCATCCGGTGGAAAAATTAATTTATTTTCAAAATCACGCCACATTAAAAATATTAATGATAGTCTAAACAAGCATTGTCAATAATCTATTCAAATATTAAAATATAATGTATCAAGCTATAAAATATAATGAAATAACTTGCTATCATATCGACGATATTCATTCATTCTTATAATAAATTTATATGAATTAATCAATAAAATAGTATAGATCAAGCAATAATGTATATAATATAAAGCAATAAAGTATAGTGAATTAAGCAATGAATGAAAATGATTTAAGTAATAAAATAAAACATATAAATTCATAGATAAAAATAAATCAAGCAATAAAACAATGTGTAGGAAATAAAATATAGTAATATACACATTCAAACAATAAGTTATAGTGAATCAAACAATTGATGAAAATAATTTATCAAGCAAGATGTTATATCAAAAAATGAAATATCAAGCAATATAATGAAGTGTATCAAGTTTTAAAAACAATGTAACAAGCTATAAATTAGTATTTAACAAGTAAAAAATATAATTATGTTTAAAAATAAATTAAAGGTTAAGATATAATAATAATAAATATATAATAAAACAAATGTTATTATAATATACAATTTTTAAATTGAAAAAGACGTAATATTGTTGGTGTAATTAATTAAAAAATTGAAACAATAATTTAATATAAATAAGAAAAAATAAACATGAAAGAATAAACAAAAGAGAATTAGAGAAAAAATCGCATGAGAATAAAAAAAAATATGTAAAATAACTGTCACATTAATTGGACAAAAATGTCCTTTAATTAGATCTTAAAATTTTTAAAATTCAAATATTGTAACTAATCCTAACCACTCATTTTATTTAATCTAATGGGTAAGATTCATTCTCATTTTTAATATTCATATTTATTATTATTTGATCCATTCCACATATATATATATATATATATAAAGGAGAGATCATGTAAAAAAAAAAATCTACTTGTCAGAAAAAAGAATGAATCATGTCCATCAGATCTAAAAAAATCAATTGTTGATATTGAATCAAGCAACAACTAAAACTCAATCAAGCAACAACTAAAGCACAATCAAGCAACATTGCAATCAAGCAACGGCCTTGAATACAATCAAGCAATAACGTGAATGCAATCAAGCATCTTTCTCATTTTCTCACGTTAAGAGTTTTCTCACTGGATCCGCTCCATATATATATATATAGAAGTATTTTGTAAAAAAACTCGAAGTTCGACTCAAAACTAAACAAATCAAACTTGAGCAAGACACAACCCTACCTGCCCCACGGCGTCGTCGGATTTAACTAGACAAATCCATGCATACGACGCCGCCACGACGAAAGACGTGACACGAACTAAGTCCGGCGACTTGGACAAATCCAGATTTCTCAGCTTTTCAATGTCGGATTGATGAAGGGTGAATGACGCTCTAACTCTCTTCGTCGGCAACGGAAAGGAAGATGAATTCAGAGGGATTTTCTTGATCGCATTCCAGAATTTATCTTCGATTTCGCCGGAATCTCCACAGACCGATCTATCGAAAAACGACAAGGACTCGCCGTTTCTCGACAGAAACTCCTCGTCGCCGCCGAATTTGTTGATTCCGGCCCACGCCCACATAAACCCTGATAATATCTAGCTTAGATTTATTTTTTAAGATATGCATGCATGCATATATTTTTTGTATCTTTCCTTTGATTCATATCTAGGGTTTCTAGGTCTTTTGTAATCTCTATATATATGTTCAATCAATAAACCTAGTTTTTCAAGGTCAATAATATTTTCTCTATCATGGTATCAGCCTAACCGGTCCTAATTTTTTCCTAGCGGCGCACGACCTCTCCCTCCCTCTCTCCTTTTTTCTCGTCGTCGCCGTCCACAATGGCTGCCGACGATCCCCTTCCCCTCTCCACTCTCATCCATATGATCACTATCAAACTCTCTTCCTCAAATTTTCTCTTATGGCGTTCTCAGATCGTGCCCCTTCTCACGTGCCAAGATTTGATCAAATACGTCGATGGCACGTTCCCTGCGCCGCCCATGCACGTCGCCTCGCCCACCCGCCCGGGTCCAGCCGCGCCGAACCCAGCCTATTCTTCTTGGTATTTGCAGGACCAGCGGCTATTAAGCCTCCTTCTCTCCACCCTTTCTGAAGAGGCTATGGCCGAAGTTCTTGGATGCACGACGTCACGCGCGGTTTGGCTTGCCCTGGATGCTGCCTTCAGCAACAAGTCAAAAACTCGTGAGCTACGGCTTAAAGACGACCTCCAGTTAATGAAGCGCGGCTCGCGCTCCGTTTCAGATTATGCTCGAGAGTTCAAGTCTCTCTGCGATCAACTTGCTGCAATCGGGCGTCCAGTTGATGACACAGATAAGGCACATTGGTTTCTTCGAGGATTAGGTCCATCTTTTGCTTCTTTTTCAGTCGCGCAGATGGCTTTGACGGCGCTCCCTACGTTCCGAGACCTTGTCTCCAAAGCCGAAAGTCACTCTTTATTTCAGGACTCTCTGGAAGCCGCCCCAGCCTCGACGGTCGCCTTTTATTCACAGAATAACTCGCACCAGAAGTCCGGCGGTTCGTCGAGCAAAGGAAATTCCTCAGGTCGCGGTGGTGGTCAGAATGGTGGGAAACGCGGTCGAGGGCGCGGCTCTTACAATAATCGCCCGCCGCGTTGTCAGATCTGCCGTCAGGATGGCCACTATGCAACTTTCTGCCCGGAAAGGTATTCGCGTGCGCCTTCTCGTCCCTCTGACGCCAATATTGCTGAAGCTCTTCAGACCGGCTGCACGATCTCTTCCCAGAACTCTTCTGATTGGTTTCTTGATACCGGCGCCTCGTCTCACATGACTCCGGATCACTCGACCCTTGATTCTTCGCAGCCATACACAGGATCTGATCATGTTCTTGTCGGTAACGGTGCATCTCTTTCCATATCTCGTATTGGGTCTTCAAGTATTTCAGGTTCTATGAAATTATTGGATGTCTTGGTGGTTCCTTCATTAACCAAGAATCTTTTATCTGTCAGCAAATTAACATCGGATTATCCTGTTGATGTCTTATTTTCTGATCGTTTCTTTACTATTCAGCACCGGCTCACCAAGGAAATTCTCGCTAGGGGGCGTCGGAATTCTGGGCTGTACACGCTGGATCACTTTCAGCCGGCGTTTATTTCTCAATTAAAGAGCAACAGTCTACGTGCCTCTTTTGAGACATGGCATAGTCGTCTAGGTCATGTACCTTTCGATATTATTTCTTTATTATGTAAAAAGGGTCATATTTCAGTCACTTCTTGTTTACCAAAACCGTCTCCTTGTCCTTCTTGCCAATTTGGCAAGAGTTCTCGTTTACCGTTTCAATTAAATGAAAAACGCTGTTCTCATGTTTTGGATCTCATTCATTGTGACTTATGGGGGCCTGCGCCTATTACTTCTGCTGCTGGATTTCGTTATTATGTGATATTTGTCGATGATTACAGCCGTTTCACCTGGTTTTATCCTTTGATGCGGAAATCTGACTTCTTTACTCATCTCAAATCCTTTACTGCTTTGGTCGAAAATCAATTTTCCACTACTATTAAACGTTTTCAAAGTGACGGGGGCACTGAGTTCACTAACAATCAGGTTCAAGAATTTTTTCAGACTAAGGGAATTCTTCATCAGCGTTCCTGCCCTTATACTCCTTCCCAGAATGGCCGGGCGGAACGCAAACATCGGCATATCACTGAGACAGGTCTTACTTCATTATTTCAGTCGCAATTATCTCTGACATATTGGGTTGATGCTTTCTGTACAGCTACCTATGTCATCAATCGCCTTCCCTCGTCCATTCTTGCCGGAAAATCACCATTTGAGGTTCTTTTCAGCGCTGCTCCTAATTATGCTCACTTTCACCCCTTTGGTTGTCGTGTGTATCCATGTCTCAGGGATTATGCAGATAACAAATTTTCGCAGCGCAGTGCTTCATGCACATTTCTTGGTTTTTCGACCACTCACAAGGGATTCAAATGTCTTGATCCATCTACGGCTAGGGTTTACATCACTCAGCACGCACGGTTCGACGACTCCCATTTTCCTCACACCGCATCCTCCACGTCGGCGCAGCCTTCGATGCTCGACATCTCCACCTTCATGGAACCTACGACCGCATCTCCTCCACCTTCGCTGCCATCGGTGTCGTCTCCTGCAGCTCCGGCCACAGTTATCTCGCCTCCGCCGTGCGCTTTATGTCCTGCGGCCGAAACCTATGCCACACCGCCGCAAGTGGAAAACCCTCCGGCTGCTCAGCCCTCGCCGCGCCAGCCCTCTCCGATCGCGGCCCCACCCGATGTCGCGCCAGCTACGCACCCGATGGTAACTAGGGCTCGAGCAGGTATCTTTAAACCCAAACATCTTGCGTATTATGTTTCCACTGCTCTACATACTGCTCTGCTTGCTTCATCCGAACCTAAGGGCTTCAAATCCGCTGCGAAACACCCGGAATGGCTCGCCGCCATGACTGAAGAGATGACTGCTCTTCGTACCAATAACACATGGACTCTTGTTCCGAAGCCTCCTAACACTAATATTGTAGGTTCCAAATGGGTTTTCCGAACGAAGTATCGTTCCGATGGTTCTATTGAGCGCCACAAAGCTCGTCTTGTGGCTCAAGGTTTTTCTCAGATTCCTGGCCTGGATTTCTCACATACCTTCAGCCCTGTGGTCAAAGCAGCTACAGTTCGTATCATTTTATCTCTTGCTGCTCATCATGGATGGCCTTTACATCAACTTGATGTAAAGAACGCCTTTCTTAATGGAATTCTCTCATCGCCTGTTTACATGGAACAACCGCCCGGCTTCATCGACCCTCGCTTCCCAAATCACATTTGTCGGCTGTCAAAGGCGCTTTATGGTCTTAAGCAGGCTCCTCGCGCATGGTTCCAGCGTCTGAGTGATTTTCTGATCTCTATGGGTTTCTTATGTAGCCGTGCAGATACTTCTCTATTCATTTTCTCTCGGAATTCTGTGCTTCTCTTCTTATTGGTTTATGTGGATGATATCATTCTCACCGGCAACAGCTCCAAGACTATTTCCGACTTTATTAGTCGAATGCATCAGGAATTCGCAATAAAAGATATGGGTCGTTTGAGTTACTTTCTAGGTCTTGAAGTTACTTATACAAATACTGGTTTTTATCTTTCTCAGGCTAAGTATGCAAAGGATATTCTCACTCGGTTTGACATTCTGGATGCCAAACCAGTCTCGACCCCACTGCCCGCTGGTCTCGCCCTCACTGCCGTCGGCGATCCATATTCTGACACAACCAGTTATCGTTCCGTCGTCGGCGCCCTGCAATACCTCACCATCACTCGTCCAGACATTGCCTTTGCCGTAAATCATGTCAGCCAGTTTCTTCATGCTCCAACTGTCGACCATTTTCAGGCAGTAAAACGCATATTACGCTACGTCAAAGGCACCCTTTCACATGGTCTTCTTTTCTCCCGCCACTCTGCCTGCGATCTCGTCGCCTACTCTGATGCTGATTGGGCGCGATGTCCAGATTCTAGGCGCTCCACCTATGGCTATGCGATTTTTCTTGCAGGTAATCTGGTTTCCTGGAGCGCAAAGAAGCAACCTACTGTTGCACGATCTAGCTGTGAGTCGGAATATCGTGCGATCGCCTACACTGCTGCTGAAGTCGTGTGGATTCTCACCCTTCTTCGAGAGTTACACGTCTCCTTAGCTCGGCCTCCGGATCTCTATTGTGACAATAAGAGTTTGATTTTTATGTCTCAAAATCCTGTGGCTCATAAGCGGGCAAAGCATATTGACATCGACTACCATTTTGTACGTGAACTTGTTCAGTCGAAGCAACTCTCCACCGAATTTGTTCCCTCTGATCGGCAAATCGCGGACTTTTTCACTAAGTCGCTTGCTCGATCACTCTTTGATTTCTTCAGGGACAAGCTTCGAGTCTTCTCCGTCCCGACGTCTCGCTTGAGGGGGGATGATAATATCTAGCTTAGATTTATTTTTTAAGATATGCATGCATGCATATATTTTTTGTATCTTTCCTTTGATTCATATCTAGGGTTTCTAGGTCTTTTGTAATCTCTATATATATGTTCAATCAATAAACCTAGTTTTTCAAGGTCAATAATATTTTCTCTATCAAACCCAACGATCGATCTCGCGTCGCCGAGGCAGTGGTGATTGGAAACGCCGATGCAAATCCCGCGGCCGGGGAAGAGCGTCGCCTGCACGGCGATGAGAGAGACTAGCTTGTATCCTTCTTCGTCTCTAAACGGCAGCATTTGAGGCATAAAATCGTAAAACTGGTCGGAATCTCGTGCATGATTCCCGATGAGGTTATCGAAATCAGTACCGTCGGATACGGCGATCGTCAGCGGAGCTGAGTCGCCGGAGATGTAGCGGATTAGGGGCCTTTTCTCAGTGTCTGAAGGGTAGAGCAGATTGCCGGCGACGGGGAGGTAGTGTTTTAGAGTGAGAGAGAGTGAGTGCTTGAGCTTTGGAACGATGGAGTCCGAGAACTCTGCGGCGGAACAAGGATAGTTGTAGAAGATGAGGCGGCGGATGGGGTTGAAATGCAACCAAGTGAGGTCGAAGAAAGAAAGCGGCACCACCAGCTCGGCGGCGGCGCCCGGCGGAGGAGTGACTCCGCAGGTTTCGAGCACGGTTGTCATTTTGTATCTGGAGATTTTACTAAACAAATTATGGACTTTTTATAGGTGGAAAATTATAAAGAATACCCATTTTTATAAAAGCATTTATAATTTATTTTGAATTTCATACAATTTGTAATTTAATCATTGAAAGATGTAAATAATTTTATATGAAACTTTTAATTCATTCGGTAATCAAATTAAACATAATTGGTAGCATAATTATTTTAAATAAATATTTTTTATATATAATTTTTCATTATTTAGTGTGACTTAACAGTTAGTTTATGCAATATTTTAATTTTCCTTAAATTAATTAAATTTTATATTTTTATATTTAAGTAATTAATAATGAGACATACAGTTATGCCACATTTACTTAATTACTCTTAAATAATAAAATCTTTAGATTTATTTTCTAATAACGAGACTTAACCATGTTATAACTCACAATTTAATTTCAGTTTAATTAAATATTTACATTTTATGTTTAATTTGGTTGATTAATTAAGTCATAATCGGTAGCTTGCCACATTTTTTTTAATTCACTCAAATAAATTTAATTCTATATTTAATTTTTAAATGGAACATATATGTGGTTTAATCATGATATAACCACATTTTGCTATATTTTAATTTTTAATTCACTTTAACTTAATTAAATCTATATTTTATTATTTTATTTATTCAACTAATTAATGATGCAACATAAATTTGGCGTTAAGAAAACTCTAAGCCAGGCTGCAACCGGGGCATAACCAGTGACATTTCACTCATAACTAGCGGATCTTTTATGCCACATTTATATTCAATTAATTAAATTAATTTTTATATATAATTTGTTTCATTTACTATTTATCTTAGTATCATAACAGAGAGGCATATATCAGTAACATAACCGGTGGCATAATTGAATAAATATCTCGCAAAGTTGATGTCTTGTAGTATAAAACACAGTCGTAAAAATTGACACTTTCAAAGCTGTTGAAAAAAAAAATTGTGTTAGCAATATACAAAAAATCAACAATTAAAACTATAATTTGTACTTGCATTTACCGTATAGCAGCTGCAGCATGTGAGCACGGTATCATATCCAATTGAAATTCATGACAGTTGCAAAGACTACTTGCGAGATCAACCAACCACTATCTATTGCCGTTGTTCACCTTGTATTTTTGCGGTGCAGTCTTGACAACATTAAATTTCTCCAATAGTTCGATTAATGGAGCAACCTTTTTTACAGCCTCTTTAGTTAATTCATCATTCCGAGCATATGCTTTTGTTCATCTCAAATCAAACCACCGCTCGACGATGTTTCTAAAAGCTTCAACCATCGAGCACACTGGTAGAAGTCTAACATAAAAAATACGCGAGTTGAAAAGCTTCGGCTGCATTAGATGTCATGAAACTGAACCGTCGTGTTAGACACAAAGACCTGGTCCAACGTTCTAGGCCAGTTGTCATCAGTCGGTTGTAAGCGGCGGGCGAATGCCTTTTAATTTTGCCCATTGCTTTATTATACACGTGCTATTATACACAGTAGCACGATAGGCATATGCTGCTCGCTGGTAAAGTTTGATAATGGATGGACCATAGGGTATCAACTTCTTCTGCAAATGATAAAAACAAAGGCCGTGTGGCGTATTCGAATACACACTCTTGACTGCATTGACAATGCTGATGTGTTGGTATGAAATAATCACCAAATTATCATTATAGCCAAAAGCCTGTCGAATCTTTGACATAAACCACATCCATGACTCTTCATTTTCGAGTGGACCGACTCCGATGGCAAGTGGAAAAAGCAATCATTCCACCCTCTATATGTATCCATGCATTAAGATCGGCAAGGGTGCAGTTCCAAAGATGAGATCTTTTAGGAACTAAATTTTAGTTCCCTCCTTAATTTGATGTTTTGATATGTCAAAACTCACTTTAGTACTTTAACACTAAGTTTCTAGATCTGAAATGTAATCATGTTTATATTCATGTTATACATCTTCCCAAACACACATGTCACGTTATTCTCCCGGACGCGTCTCATGAATCATCCTTTATTTAAATTTTGGCGCCACAGTTATTCTGGTGATTTAGCAGTTATGTTCAAATTAAAATTTTATTGAAAATATTGAATATTGGTTATGCTTCCGAGCCGATGAAATTTTATGAGGAATACTAAAATTCGATTATGCTGCCATTTATGCTAGTGATTTAGTGGTGATTAAGCGGTAATTATGCTGCATAACGGACCAATTTTTTTAACGTACTTAAATTTTGTAGAATATTGAATAATATTGAATGCGATACTGTAAAAGCAGGTAGCAGCTGAAAAAATCAGAACGAATGGCAATTTATAGAAAATTAGAAATAAGATATTGAATATCCAAAAAGTTCTATTTAATGAAAGACAATTTGTAGAAAATAGTAGTGAAATATTGAATACACACAAAGCAACAAAGCTGCTCAGTATATTTGCAGCACATCCCTAGAATTTTGAAAAAGCAAGTGTAATTTATTTGTGGGTATATGATAAATGTTATTAAAATTATGGGTATTTTTTTATTTTGATATAATTATTTTGGTTATTTGAGAATTCTCCTCTTTTATAGGAATTGATCTTGATTTATTTACGGTATGATTAAGTTTATATTAAATAGGAAAAGATTTATATTCTTTATTTACACTAAATTAATAGTTTACATAAAATATTATATCTCAATCCAAGAGCTTAATATCAGTCATGGATTAAGAATTGTACGATCTTCATCTTTTGGACCTTGAATCGGTAATTAAATTATTTTTTGGGTTCTAGATCGATAATAATATATTTTATGATTATACCTTTTTATTAGAGGAAATAATTTTAAATAGCCAAATTTTATAACTACATACAAAAAATAGCCACTCTTATGAAAAACTACACAAAATAGCCAATTTGTACTTTGTCTGTCATATATGTCTTAGTCTACCATTCAATTTTTTCGATTTCCGTGTAAACTCTAACAAAATAGTTTTTTATTATAAAATATTAAAGGTTTCATTTGAAAAGTAATAATAAATCAATAAAATATTAAAGAAAATCTACTCAGCTTGATTTCAGCATTTTCATCTTGATTTCGGCATTTTCATCTTGATTTCGTCATTTTCAGCTTGAGTTCGATATTCTTGCTAGAATTCACTATATTTATTTAAAAAAATATCTTTATTTTATTATAATTCATTTATTATTCACTATTTTATTAAGTAAAAATACAAAAATAAAATATTAAGGAAAACATATTCAGCTTGAGTTCAATATTTTAATCTTGAGTTCGATATTCTAGCCGGAATTCACCATATTTATTTTAAAAAGTATGCTTATTTTATTATTATTCATTTATAATTCACCATGTTATTATTTTTACTAATGAAATTATAATTTTAATTAACGAAATTATTATAATTAATGAAATTAGAGTTTACAAATGAAAGTTATTTTAATTTTGGCTGGAGTTCGAATATAATAGTAGATGAAGCTTGCATTTAAATTGGGATTTAACTCAGAAGGAATTGGGTTTGAATTCGCAAAATCCATCTCAATTTAGCGAAATATATCCCGTTAAATCTTTCCCAATTTACACCTATTTCTCATCTGATTTTATAATTTTTTTTAAAATAATAACCGAAATATATCTCTATTTGCCGAAATCCTTCTCAATTTAGCGAAATATATCCCATTAAATCTTGCCCAATTTAGAGTTACTTCTCATCCGATTTTATACTTTTTTTAAATAAAAACTGAAATATATTTTAATTTGCCGAAATCCATCTCAATATAGTGAAATATATCCCTTTAAATCTTGCCTCATTTAGAGTTATTTCTCATCCGATTTTATAATTTTTTAAAATAAAAAACGAAAGATATCTCAAATTGCCAAAATATATCCCATTAAAAATCGAAATATATCTCACAGTCCGAAATCATTCTCAATTTTTTTTCTTTTATTTAAATTTATATTAAAAAATTGTTGAAATATGAATCTTATTTTGTACTCTAAAATAACTTGAATTCAAACTCAACATAATGAGCATTAAACAAAATTGGACGAAATTACAAGCACACTCCCAATTGAACTTTAATTTAATTTTTATTTAAACGAAATAATTTAATATTTTGCTACAATATTCGAAGCACTAAATTACAAGCTCACTCACAATTGTATTATTTTGAATGCGAATATTATTCGACAATATGTCTAAAATATTACACATTTTGATACACATTCTGCAGTCGCCGAAACACAGACGGAGATAGCATTGCCAATGGTTGTAGAAAGATGTAGCAGTCGGCGAACTAGCGAAGGAGATGTTGGTGAAGCTCGGTCACCTTCATCTCTTTCGCCACTTAAATATATTAAGTGAGCAACAAAATTATTTGTCGGCGGCCATCGATTTTGTTTCTCGCAAGCCACCGGTTTTTCTTCAGAAATAGCAACCATTTTGCAGCTCACTTACTATAAACTTTCATCTCTTTTCCCGTAACGAAGAAGCTAACGCCGAGGTGGTGGGACCATCCGGTGATCGCTTGCCCCGTTTGTAGTTTCGGGAAAAGGAGAAAGACGTGGAGGAATCCGGACCAAGGACACCTACTCTATGTGACGTAGGAAAAATCCTCTTCCGGACTGTTTGACGTAGGAAAAATCCTCTTCCATTAGAGCAAGTGCACGATTTCTTGGCTCTTTTTTATTACATCGTATGAGGGGAATAAAGAGGAATAACATATGCATTTGGAGTGGAATATAGTTTGAGTGGAATAAAGAGAAAGGACATATGATTGTATTTAGTGGATTGGAGATAAAGGCCATTTGTTGTGAGATGTGAATTTGAAGTAAAATCCTCCTCCCTTAAATATAAGTGAAATTTTGGGAAAAAAATATATCGTTTAAAAAAATTAACAAAAGGAGTGAAATGTGAAATTATTGAGCAAGTTCGTCCAAATCAATTTGTGTAGTGTATAGTAATAATTCTTGTCGTGCATGAATTATTGAGCATATTTGAATGTATTTATTGAGCACACAGGTTCACGTGAAAATAGTTCAAAAATTCAATAAAATTGAGAATCTTTGCAGGCATTTATTGAGTGAAAAGCAAAATTGGCACAGAAATTCATGTGTAAAAGTAATAGTGATGTGATATGTCTAAAAAATTTGAGGAGGGTGTAGTGTTGTATCACCGATTTCGTCCTCAATTGTATTCAAGTATAACGAAATCCATTTCAATTGACCGAAATCTAGGCCAATTAAATGAAATATATCCCAATTTACCGAAATATATCCCAATTTGGATGAGTAGTAGCCCAATTTGAACTATATTTCAACGAATTCCATTTCAATTGGCCAAGATCTAGGCCAATTACATCAAATATATCCCAATTTACTGAAATAGATCACAATTTTGATGAGTAGGTGCCCAATTTGGACTATATTTCAATGAAATTATAACTCTAACTGAACTATTTAGTGTGTAATTACAAAAATTATGGTTCTTATTGAAGTATAATGTAGTATTGAACTATAATTGTATATAACTGTGTATAATTACATAAATTATAGTTTTAATTAAACTATAATGTAATATTGAACTACAATTGTCTACATTAGTGTGTAATTACATAAATTATATTTCTTATTGAAGTATAATGTAGCATTGAACTATAATTGTATAGAACTGTGTATACTTAAATAAATTATAGTTTTAATTAAACTATAATGTAGTATTGAACTACAATTGTCTACATTAGTGTGTAATTATATAAATTATA
>JAPKLW010001449.1:65443-113577 GCA_026898455.1 Plectranthus barbatus
TTTGCCGAAATATATCTCAATTTTGCCGAAATCCATCTCAATTTTGCGAAATATATCCCTTGAAATATATCCCAATTTTTTAAGTAATTTAACATTCAATTTTTTATTTTTTTTAAATAAAAAATCAAAATATATCCCAATTTTACCGAATTCCATCTCAATTTAGCGAAATATATCCCGTGAAATATATCCCAATTTTTAAGTATTTTATCATTCAATTTTTTTTTTATTTTTTTAAATAAAAAATTCGAAATATATCTCAAACTCCGAATTCCATCTCAATTTAGCGAAATATATCCCGTGAAATATATCCCAATTTTTAATTATTTTATCATTCAATTTTTTTTTATTATTTTAAATAAAAAATTCGAAATATATCTCAAACTCCGAATTCCATCTCAATTTACCGAAATATATCCCGTGAAATATATCCCAATTTTTAATTATTTATCATTCAATTTTTTTTATTTTTTTAAATAAAAAATTCGAAATATATCTCAAACTCCGAATTCCATCTCAATTTAACGAAATATATCCCGTGAAATATATCCCAATTTTTAAGTATTTATCATTCAATTTTTTTTATTTTTTTAAATAAAAAATTCGAAATATATCTCAAACTCCGAAATCCATCTCAATTTTGCGAAATATATCTCGTGAAATATATCCCAATTTCTAAGTACTTTATCATTCATTTTTTTTATTTTTTTAAAATAAAAAATTTGAAATATATCTCAAACTCCGAAATCCATCTCAATTTTGCGAAATATATCCCGTGAAATATATCCCAATTTTTAAGTATTTTATCATTCAATTTTTTTTTAATTTTTTTTAAATAAAAAATTCAAAATATATCTCAAAATCCGAAATTCATCTCAATTTAGCGAAATATATCCCGTGAAATATATCCCAATTTTTAAGTACTTTATCATTCAATTTTTTTTATTTTTTTTAAATAAAAAATTCAAAATATATCTCAAACTCCGAAATCTATCTCACTTTAGCAAAATATATATCCCGTGAAATATATTCCAATTTTTAAGTATTTTATCATTCAATTTTTTTTTAATTTTTTTAAATAAAAAATTCAAAATATATATATCAAACTCCGAATTCCATCTTAATTTAGCGAAATATATCCCGTGAAATATATCCCAATTTTTATGTATTTTATCATTCAATTTTTTTTTATTTTTTTAAATAAAAATTTCGAAATATATCTCAAACTCCGAATTCCATCTCAATTTAAAGAAATATATTCCGTGAAATATATCCCAATTTTTAAGTATTTATCATTCAATTATTTTATTTTTTTTAAAAAAAATTCGAAATATATCTCAAACTCCGAAATCCATCTCTATTTAGCGAAATATATCCCGTGAAATATATCTCAATTTTTAAGTATTTTATCATTCAATTTTTTTTTAAAATAAAAATTCAAAATATATCTTAAATTCCGAAATCCATCTCAATTTAACGAAATATATCCCGTGAAATATAACCCAGTTTTTAAGTATTTTATCATTCGATTTTTTTTTATTTTTTGAATAAAAAATTCGAAATATATCTCAAACTCCGAAATCCATCTCAATCTAGCGAAATATAACCCGTGAAATATATCCAATTTTTAAGTATTTTATCATTCAATTTTTTATTTTCTTTAAATAAAAAAATCATAATATATATCTCAAACTCCGAAATCCATCTCATTTATTTTATTTAATTTTATTTTTTAAAATTAAATTAAATATATTTTATTTTTTAAAATAAACCCACTTAGATTTGACGAAATATATCTCACTTGGACGAGATATATTTCAAAATGCTGAATGCAAGCCGGAGTGTTTTCAAACAATTTTTTTTTAATTTCATCAAAACTTTCAAAATTACTAAAAAATAGAGTTGTGTTATAATATTAGATGAGATATATCTCACAAAGACGAGATATATTTCAAAATATCGAAATCTTGCCACATTGTTTTCAAAGAAATATTATATTTTAATACATAACAATTCTAAAAATTAATAAAAAATAAGGTTGTGTCATACTGTATTAGTAAAAAAAGAAACCGTTAAATATTTCACACAACTCAAAAGATTTGATTGCCTGATTTAGACATTTTAACCTAAAAAGTTGTACTTTGGCTATTTTTTGAAATTTTTCATAAGGATGGCTATTTTGTGAATGTACTTTTAAAAATTGGCTATTCTAGATTTCCCCTCTTTTTATTATATATATATTATACTTAAAAGAGATAATGTTTTATATTAATAATTAATGCCTTTTACTTTAATGATTCTAAAAACTTAAATTAATTCTATTATTTTAGCATGGATTTTCATCATGTATATATATTTATATAATTAATGAATATTTTACGTACATAATTTAAGGTGTTGGTTGGGAGGTCTCTTTCGTAAAAAGTGACAATCTATTAATAATATTTTTAAGTGATTCGATAGTTTATATTAATCATGAATCGACATGTTATGTTAAGCAACAAACAAATAAATAAAACCCAAATAATTGAGAATATTTAGTATAAAAAAATTGTCTAGCTTTAGGCCAAAGGACAGTTCAGTATTTGGTTGTATTCATTAAAAAATTGATTTGATGAAGTTGCATATGAATATTTTACTCTTATACTGGCTATATTATAATTTAAATTATTACATCCATCCAATTATATACAAAGCAGCATCATTGAGAAATATTACAATCACGACAACTTGTCAATTTCCTAATTGAAATTTTAAATATTCAGATACCATTTTTCTACGAGACAAAAACTGAATTATAAATATATGCAGGAAAATTATGAGTTTTATTCTAAATTATAATATTTACTTTTTTTTTAGATTGGGTATATATTTGAATTGGGAGGGGATGTCCTTTCCTGTAATCAATAATTTAAATAGTAGCGTGTGTAATAATTTAATTTTTGATCACTTTTCTAAAACCTAAATTTCACCCATTCACATATTTAAAATAAAATGACATTGGTAAATAATTTGAAGAGTAGCTAGTGTATGTAATCATTAAAGTATCATTCAAATTTTGTTACAACTTTTGAAGGATACTTAAAAATCTTTCAATAAATATTTGATCACTTTTCGAGTATCAAGTTTTGCTACACGATATTTCCAAATATACCATTTCTATAAATTTATTCCTAACCATTTTCATTACACAATAACATACATATACTAAGCATAACCCTAAACCTAAATACTTAGGCCTCTAATAATAATTATGTGCCATGATTTGGGCTTGATGTATGATATCTATGATGAAATTTAGACTAAAACAAGACAATAATAAATAGAGACATTTTACTAGAAATGAATTTACGTAAATAGAACATTGAAGGTCATCTTGAACTCGGCTAATTTATGTATCTCGAACTTGAAAAGTTATGCATGGACTTGGTTTATTCCAATTGGAACAATGATTTTCAAGTATGAAATCTATGAATGCAAAAAAATTATTTGATTTAGAAATATCATGTTTGTTAAATACAAAAAAGTTAATCAAGTAATCGTTACACTAGCAATTAAAACAAGAAATATTAGTTTTACTAAACAAAAAATCTTAATTTTTCATAATGAGTTTTTTGATGAACTTAGAAATCAAATACTTATTATAAATCGAATCCTTTCTATTTGCACTTATCTACATTCTACACTAAGATAAAGAAAACAATCAAGATAATGAAATAAAAACAGTGAAACTATTGATAAATAATCTATATAGACTAATATTAATACCATATTATATGATGATACAAATTTTATCTTCTACAAAAATTATAAAAAATATTATATATCTCTAAAATATATCTTAAATAATAGTTATTTATAAAAACCTTTTTAATTGATAGCTTCGAATAGTTGTCGTGAAGGGGCTCGATATTTCTTAAGAGCATGTTTTATAATTTTATTTTATTTTTTTAAAAGTATAACTAAATAGATAAAAAATTTCTAAGTTGTTGAAGACTGCCGATCCCATGAGTCTCTATGTAGTGTCTCCCCTGGAAGCTGCTATGAAACGTGCTTTCATTATTCTAGGCTTAGGCTTTTGTTTGTAGTTATTTTCATTTTTTATATATAATTTTAAGAATTTTCATTATTAATTAAAAATTTATTGAATTAAATATAAAACATAAAATTTAATTAAAAAATATCTTAAGTATTATGTTAAAAAATATTAGTAAAAGTGTAAAACTATTAATCAAATTGATCGGACCAATCTATCAATTTTCAACTCCAACTCTATTAAGTTAGGTATTATTCAGTAATCAATTCCAAATTAATTTTTTTCAAATCAAAATATTTCAATCATATTTCTTGATTGGACTTGGTTGGATTAGGATATTGCTAGACACATGTTTGTAATATCCCTACATAATTTGACTTTTAATGGAAGATGCTCTCTCCCTCCACCCCATTTTGTCAATAATCGATAATGATAAACGTGTCTCTCTTCCTTTCCACCCCTTTTGTCTCCATGTTTTTTTTTTATAATTAATATGTTTTGGATTTAACCTTCCATCCAAATCAAAATCTGGGTTTGAATATTTTTGTTAATGCTCGATTTTTATGAGGTTTATTTAATAGGAATACTTGATAAAAATATGAAGAAAATGACAATTGAAATAAATGTGGAGACTTGATTGCAAGAAGAACTCAAATGCTTCATGCTTTTATTGCTGATTTCAATGTATTTTTTTACAATAAATGCGAATCCTATTTATAGAGATCCAAACGAAGTAGTGTCTCTAAACCAACGGATACATCTTTTCGATCGAATCAGTGGTTCGAACGGTCTTATCGATTCGGTTGTGCTGTCTTGATCTTTATGACTTTAGTAGCTTGGTATCTTGAATTGCTTGCTTTAATCTCTTGCTAGCTCGAACTTTTCCCTAGCTCGGTAATACCAGTTCGGCCATAACCTTCTTCGAGCTCGAACTGAATTGCCTGCCTTGGGTTAAATTTTGTGGGCTTGAGATATCCTTTCTTGGGCTTTTCTTTTTTGATGGACTCTAAAACGGACTTGCTCTTTTTTGGTCATAACAATTGTAATCCCTAATTTAAATTAGGGTTGTGCATGAATTCGGTTTGATTTATAATCGAATTATATCATTCACAAATTCAATCCGCATTGATCACTCACAAATATGTTAAGCGAATCTGAATTGAAACATTATTATTATTATTATTATTATTATTATGTAAAAGATTTAATTTAAATGCAGCTTTCAATGAAATCGAAATGTGTCTTCAAGAGAACTCGGATCCGATCCAATTTTCTTTTGATTTTATAGCGACGATTTAGGAACTTCAAATGATAGAAGGAGACCCGGTTTGGCTTACAAAAGGAATGATTGCTACAATTAAAGAGCTTAATGAAGGTTTTATTATCGGAGCTCATCACATGTTCCGCAAGGCTAACAATGTAACTCCAAAAATTGTCCAAATCTGATATTTGAACGAATGACTTTCCTATGGAACTTAAGCTTATTGTAAGTCATGACATTGCGGGATTAAAAAAACTTGACTCCCCTCTCCAAAAAAAAATACTAAGGGTAAATAGGGATAATACCCTACACTATTGATATTATCAAAAATATACCTCAATCTATTTTCATTAGTGAAAAATATCCTAATCTCTAATGTTAATTATGTACTCTTATATATGATACTTTTATATTTTATATAGCAAATATCGATTGTTTAGTAAATAATATTTCAATAATCAAACATAGTCTCGGTTTTAATTCGTTTTGGTATAATTTATAACCGAAATTAAAGATTGAAGTATTTTTAACTAAAATCGATATATCAAGGTATTTTTCCTAAAACATCAATAGATCAAACTATTGTCATAGATTTGAATTGCCACGTGGAAACCACATGAAATGCATTGACAGCTGAATCATAAAAAATTAATGGTGTTAATAAGTTTTGGTATAATTCATAGATCGAAGTAAAAATTAGGGTATTTATCCAAATATTAATTACATATATGGCGTTTCTTCGGTTTGATTTCGATCAAATGATCAAAACGGAATCGAACATGGATAGTTAATCAACAATTTGAACAGTTTGATTAGAGGATTATTATTTCTTTACAAATTGCTTGATCAACTTTTTCGATTGGTGAAAAAATCATCAGATTTGCTGAAAATTATATAAATTTTTTATGAAGAAATTTATTACACTATTTCATTCCCACATAAATTGTTCATTTTTCCTTTTTTATAAAATAGGAAGTTTTTCACACTCGTTAATAAAATATTTATTCCATTACTAGTTACATATCTTGATCATCGTGCCCGATGACAATTTACTCACGACAGAGGGAGTACAACATTGGTGATCATTTGAGGCCATTTTGGAATATAACAGCAAAAGCCTCCATTCTCTCCGCCGGCAAAGACATTCCGACGACCAAGCCGCCGTCACCATCGGCGGAATTATACAGTGACATCGAATACTTCTCTCCGTCCATCGACGGAATCTCCATCCTCCTCGCCTTTCCCCACCCGAAGTCAGCTTCCGACACATCGAATTTGGGCGAACCAACAACGCGCAGGTGTCTCATGTTCGCCATCTTCGATATGTTCGACAACCAACTCTCCGGATCTTTTAAGAAATTGTGTTTATCGTTTATTTTGTTCTTGATTCCATCGGCCATGGCCTCCGCCGCCGCCAGGAATCCGTCGTCCGCCGCCAAGTCTCCATGCTTGACGTACGCTTTCCCGGAGCCTAAGCAGTTTCCGAAGTAATTAAGCGGCGGCGGTGGATCCACCAGCGCATTCGGCCGGCCTCTGCCGTCGGCGGGGAAAGCGATAACTTCAGTTTCGTCTCCGGCAACTTCCTCGCCGACTGCTTCGGCGGATTTCGCTAGACAACTCCAGACATACGCCGCCGTGACGACGAAGGAAGAGACGTGAGCGACGCCGTGATTGGATGATAAAACCAGATTCTTGAGGGTTTGAATGTCGGATTGACGGAGGGTGAAGGAGGATCTCACCCTATTCGTCGGCAACGGAAACGACGGCGGCTTCAACGGCGTTTCTTTCAATACATCCCAATACATATCGTTGATTCTTCCACAATCTCCCAAAACTGATCTGTCGAAAACCGGCAAAGATTCACCATTTCTCGAGGTAAACTCCTCATCGCCGCCGAATTTGTTGATTTCAGCCCACGCCCACATAAACCCGATGATCGACTTCGCGTCGCCGAGGCAGTGATGATTGGACACACCGATGCAAATCCCACGGCCGGGAAACAGCGTGGCCTGCAGGGAGAGGAGAGAGAATAACTTGTACTCACCTTCTTCTCTCTCCGGCGGCATCTCCGGGATGAAATCGTAAAACCGATCGGAATCCCGTGCATGGCTCCCGGCGAGGTCATCGAAATCCTGACCGGAGATTGCGATTTTCAGCTGAACTGAGTCGCCGGAGACGTAGCGGAAGAAGGGGCGGTTTTTGTCGGTGTCTGAAGGGTAGAGGAGATTTGCAGCGACGAGGAGATAGTGTTTTAGAGAGAGAGAGAGAGATTGCTTGAGGTTTGGAACAATGGTTTCCAAGAAATCGGGCTCGGAGCAAGGGTGGTGGTAGAAGAGTAGGCAGCGGATGGGGTGGTATGGCAGCCATAACAAGTCCATGAATGAAAGAGCCACCGTGAGCTCGGCGGCGACGCCGGGCACCGGTGGGATTCCGCAGGTCTCAATCACAGTTGTCATGGCGGTCGTTTCTCGCTGATCGACTACCTTCTATGTCTGAGAGATTGATTGGAAATATGAGGTCAGTTACTATACACAAACGACCTATATATTTATCTAAATTTTAAATAGTACTCTTCCCACCTCAATTGTCCCACTTTCATTTTTCGTCCGTCCCACCTCAATTGTCCTGTTACTTAAAAAGACAACTTTTTCACACTCAATAATAAAATATTAATTCCACCCAATTTAGTTTACATTCACACTCCTTGATTATTATGCCCGATCAACCGGGACAATTCAGTCGGGACGGAGAGAGTATATTTGTTAGAATTTAGTAAATAAGTTTTATTTTTATTTTAGTCGGAAATTCATTGGTTGGTTCTATTAAGCCGAACCAAAAATCGAGCTATGATTGAAATATTTGGGTAGAAAATTTTTTCGCTTGAATTAAATGTGTATCATATTATTAAAAGCTACCTCTAATGTATAACATCTTAAGCTTATAAGATTTTTGGACGGTATTTTATACTCCCTCCGTCCCGGTCAAATTGTCCACATTTGACCGGGCACAATAACCAATGCACGTGAGTGGTAGTGGAAGTTAGTGGGATGAATATTTTATTGATGAGTGTAGAGAATTTGCTATTTTAGGAAAGTAGACTAATATTGTGGGACAGACGAAAATGGAAATGTGGACAATTTACTTGGGACGGAGGGAGTATTTGTTTCCATATTTAATTAATAATTCAATTATAAATTAATAATCCAATATATATTATTTTTATTTAAAATTTAAATATTAATCCTATTAGTTATTAGTATAGAAATAAGTACAGATATTAGTATATCTAACTGAACTTCAATTAGTATAAATTATGGTAACATACTCTCTCTTTATTCTGGTTAAATAGACTTTTTTTTAAACACAAGAATTCAGGACTGTAAATGTAAATAAAATATTAATATTTTATTGTTGAATTGTTAAATATAAAAATTTATTATTATTATTGTTATTTTATTATCAAATTTTATTATTTTAAAAAAAATGAGATAAATCGGTTGAACATTCAATTTAGTAAGTGGTTCAATATAGATTGGAGGAGTTTTTTTTTTCCCCCAAAAGTAAGTGTTTTTTTAGGGAGAAATAAAATTAAGGTTTTTTTTTATAGTCGTGATCCATTTTGAGTGAAAAATTCAAAATACCCATTTAGCCTATTGACATATCAAAAATACCCACTTCTTATACTTCCTCCGTCCCATTGAAGTAGTCCCACTTTCCTTTTTTGTTTGTCCCATAGAATAATCCCATTTTCCTAAAATGACAACCTTTTTCACACTCACCAATAAAATATTAATTCCACTACACTCATAACCCTTAATTCCCGTGCCGAAAAGAAAAGGGACTACTTCACCGGGACGGAGGGAGTAACTCATATCAAAAATACCTAAAAGTACAATTTTCTATCAAAATCAGACATTCATATGTCCTTTTTTGTAACAAAAATGAATTTTGAATATAAAATCTCATTTAAAAATAAATAAAAAATCTGTTCCAGGTCTGAATCGGGTCCGAAACTGACCCGATTCTGACCTGGAACCGACCCCATTTTTAAAATTTTTTTTTTTAAATATGGTCGGTTCCAGGTCTGAATCGGGTCGGTTTTACCGACCCGATTCAGACCTGGAACAGATCCCAAACTTAATCGGGAACCCACTAAGTTTCAGATTACAAGCCTTCTTACGATCTATGGTCAGCCCGTCGGAAACCTCCGTCCTTTAGTCTACTGACGTCATTCGCGTAGGTACTATTTGTAAGCTAGCTCTTCTTCAGGTTGATGTGAGAACGCACCCCGCAGCCTTCTTCCTGATAAGTTGGATATTTTATTGTTCTTTCGAGAACTCGGTGTGTTGGCAACACCCGTAGTAATCAATATCCCTGGGTAGGATTTTGACTGCTCTGAATATAACTTTTTAAGTTATATTCACCAAGAAATAGCTTCAGCTTTAAGCTTTAACCTCGTGCTTCGAAACACTAGCACAGAAAGAATAACTTGAGTTAAGAACTCAAGTCATGCGATAGAACTCACGAAAATTCAGAGAACTTTGAATAGAAAGTTGAGCAGAGTGTCATCTTAGCTTTTTACAGGATTCAAGTTTTTTTCTTTGTTCGAAGTGTTGGGCTATTTATAGTCTTCAAGGGGACAATTTGAATTTCCACCCGTTAGACACCTATATCAAGTCATTAGACACATTGAGAATGTTGTCCAATCATAGTCCATACTTTTGGTCTGCTCTGATCTGCCGCCTGCTTTATGCTTTTAGCAGTATACTTTCCACCAACTTTGTGTCAGTCTAAGTTTCAGTACGAGGAATCCAAGTATGAGACATCTTCGAACGGACTTTTTGACTTAGCATTGAAGTGTCTTTAAGTCTGACTTCAAACACTTGTCATTCACATGCTTTTGAAATATTGAACTTCTATACTGACTTCTATAATCTGAAACTTACTTATCGTCTTTTGAGCTAAACTAAGTTTCATCAAACTGAAAACTGAGACAAATCAATTTTTAGAGTCCAGTGCAAGAACTTTAAACTTTCGTTGCAAATATTATTACTCTGATTTCGGGCCTAACAACTCTTAAATAACAAAAATATAAATCTATTGATTTCATATTAATTTTAGCTAATGAGTTTGCTCATGAATTCATTAATCGAATAATATAAGTTCATGTTCGGCTCGTTTCATAAACAAACTTCATCATACTATCTCGAACAATTTTTTTTGAATCGTGATCCAACTAACTCACAAGTAGTTTGATTCATTTACTTCTCCACATATAAGAGATAAAGAGAGAGGGATAACCCAAATATTTAATGTATTTATGGAAAGATAGTTTGGTAAACTCATAAAAACTTAAATATTTATTAAAATTTATTGGCGATAAATGTAAATATATAACTTAAAATAGATTATGAAATATGACTTTTAATTATCACAAATAGATTTTAATATTATATTAGTAAAAATATTAATCGGGTCAATCCTGCTTAACTTAACCCTTAGCTTCAATCTATTCAACTTAAAGTTTTTGGACTAAATTCATAATGGGGTGAAATATTACAACCCAAATAAAATTTTAGCTGAGTTTAATCATATCAACCCACTAGATTAATATCACTTGTACACATTGTATCTTTTTTGGAAATATAGATATAAGCTCTAAAATTATTTCAGTGTTTATAGTTTAAATTGCTTCCAGCTAGGGTGGTAATTCGTGCGGATCGGATCCTTATCGTGTCAATCCATTATCGATCCAATCCGTTAAGGTCAAATCCGTATCCGATCATTTAAGAAAAATTAAAATTTGTATCCGTATCCGATTCGTTAAGCTAAAATCCGTATTCGCACGAATCCGATCCGTATTCGTTAAGGATCCGATAAGTATCCAATTCTAATGATCCGTTATGGATCCGATCCGATAAGAATCCAAATCGAATTAATTCATTAAGAATCTATTTCAATAAAGACAATTATAATCAAATAAAAATTTGATAAGATAATACAAAATATTTATATTTGATTGTTCAAATCTTGTTTTGGGTAAATAAATAAAAATTTGATAAGATAATACAAAACATTTATATTTGTTTTGGGTAAGTAAATAAGTAAATCGAAAAGTTGGTGTAATAGTTTTAGAAAAAAAGAAAAAAAAAAAAAAGAATTGAAGGTGAAAGTGAAAGCAAACAGAAGTTGCACATGCCAAACATGAAACGGCAGAAGCAAGAGAAGAAAGCATTACCTCAAGAAAAAGGAGAGAAAAGAACCCTGTCTCGCTAAATCCGACAAATATCGATGAAGTGTTGAAGTTTGATACGTCTCTGCTTCTGTAGTGATCAGATCACAGCATTCAGAGCACAAAACCACTCGTTTCAAGAAACCTGTCGAACCAGAAATCATGAGTTGTCCCAGATGGCCTTTCATGGTTTGCTTAGTTTTTATGTTTTTATGCAGACCCATTTTCTCGGACTTGAATCTAAGTCCAAAGGAGCAGTCTGAGATCCCCAAAAGTTTCCTCAACTTCGCTAAGAAATCCGAGACCTTTGATTGGATGGTGGGGATTAGGAGAAAGATACATGAGAATCCTGAACTGGGCTACCAAGAATTTGAGACCAGTAAACTAATCAGACAAGAGCTGGCCAAGATGGGAATCTCATTTAAACACCCACTAGCTGGAACTGGCTTGCTTGGATTTATTGGTTCAGGAAAGCCCCCTTTTGTTGCAATTAGGGCTGATATGGATGCACTTGCTTTGCAGGTTTGCCATAGTTTGAGGTTTTCTGGGGATCAAACAGTTAAATATTGCATTTTTGAATCATACTTGAGATTCTTGTAGTGGAGAAGTGATGTTTGTGAAACTGGATGAAGCCCACTTTGTTAAAGGTTGTGTTTTCTTTGTGCAAGTTTAAGGTTTCTGATTTCTTTTATAGGAAATGGTGGAGTGGGAGCATAAGAGCAAAAATGCAGGAAAGATGCATGCTTGTGGGCACGATATGATGGTCATGTTACAATGCTTCTTGGTGCAGCAAGGATTCTTCAAGAGCATCACCATTTATTGAAGGTTTGCCCCTAGATTAATCTCCCCAGTTTGGTAGTTTTCTCCATGATTGAGTTGGGAATACTTGTGCATAGATAGGTATCCTTGCCTTGGCTATGAAATGTAAACGTTTCCCATCTGTTGTGTGTTGTTTTAAAGAAACTCCTTTTTGCTTACATTAAGATGCTCCATTGAGACAGAAAGAGGGTGATAAGATTAAGGTTGCAAGAGCAAACCATATATGTTTGTGTTGTTCATTAATGTATCAAATGCTTTTGAATCTACTTGGAGACCACAGGGAACTGTTGTTCTTGTTTTCCACTAGCGGAGGAGTGACTCCGCAGGTTTCGAGCACGGTGGTCATTTTGTATATGGAGATTTTACTAAACAATTTATGGACTTTTTATAGGAATTGATCTTGATTTATTTATGATAAAATTAAGTTTATAAATAGATATGAATTTATATTCTTCATTTACATTCAATTAATAGTTTAGACAAAAATTATGTCTAATCTTTGCTTTTTTATACATATAGTTTAATTAACTATATATATAAATTTCTCAATCAAGGACTTTAATATCAGATTCTGAATTAAGAATTATATGATCTTTGATGTCCTGAATTCAGAAATCATCTTTTGGGCAATAAATCGATAGATAAATTATCTTCTAGGTTTTAAATCGATAATTCTTCATATATATTTTATTATTGTTGATTACCGGAAAATTCTCCCCCCTTTTCATTTTTCTTGAGTGAGTTTGTTAAGAAGGTACTGCCTTGCTTTTCCCCGTCCTTTCCCTACTTATCACATTCGCCTCATTTAATCTATACAATAATTTCTACCTCAAACAGCCCGAACCCTGATGTTGGAGGCTCAACAATTATTATACCTTTTTATTATATATTATACTTAAAGAGATTATGTTTTATAGTAATAATTAATGCCTTTTATTTTAACTATTCTAAAAACTTAAATTCATTATAATAAGTTAAACTTTATGTTCACTACAAGAAATTCGCGTTTTTGCGACCGATTTTGTCCGTCGCAAAAACCATGGTCGCAAAAAAAATTGCGACCAAAAATTAAATCCGTCGCAAACTTTTGCGACCGACTTTTCAATCGCAAAAAAAATTCCTTCAAAAAATAAAATTTAAATTTTTTTGAACCAATCTAGAACCGGCCGGTCCAACCATCAAATCTGGTGGCTTGCGTCCAAGAGGGTTCGAACTCGGCACCTCCCGCACGCGTGCCGCGCGCGTTACCACTGAACCAAACAATAATCTCATTCTTTATACGTACTAAAAAATATATGTAATTTTTAAAAAGGAATTTTGCGACCGATTTGCGACCGAATTTTCGGTCGCAAAATTTTGCGACCGATAATTCGGTCGTAAATCGGTCGCAAAAAATCTGCGACGGAATATTCCGTCGCAATTCTGTCGTAAAATTTAAAATTTCTATTCGGTCGCAATTCCGTTGTTAGTCGGTCGCAAAATCGCGACACTTTTTTTGTCGCAAATCGGTCGCAAATTTGCAATTTTTTAGTAGTGGTTTAGCATGGAATTTCATCATGTACCTATATTTATATAATTAATGAATATTTTACGTACATAATTTAAAGGTGTTGGTTGGGAGGTCTCTTTCGTAAAAATGTGACAATCTATTAATAATATTTTTAAGTGATTCGATAGTTTATATTAATCATGAATTAACAATTATGTTAAAAAAACAAACAAATAAATAAAACCCAAATAATTGAGAATATTTAGTATAGAAAAATTGTCTAGCCTTTAGGCCAAAGGACAGTTCAGTATGTGGTTGTATTCATTAAAAAATTGATATATTATAATTTAAATTATTACATCCATCCAATTATATACAAAGCAGCATCATTGAGAAATATTACAATCACGACAACTTGTCAATTTCCTAATTGAAATTTTAAATATTCAGATACCATTTTTCTACGAGACAAAAACTGAATTATAAATATATGCAGGAAAAATTATGAGTTTTATTCTAAATTATAATATTTACTTTTTTTTTTAGATTGGGTATATATTTGAATTGGGAGGGGATGTCCTTTCCTGTAATCAATAATTTAAATAGTAGAGTGTGTAATAATTTAATTTTTGATCACTTTTCTAAAACCTAAATTTCACCCATTCACATATTTAAAATAAAATGACATCGGTAAATAATTTGAAGAGTAGCTAGTGTATGTAATCATTAAAGTATCATTCAAATTTTGTTACAACTTTTGAAGGATACTTAAAAATCTTTCAATAAATATTTGATCACTTTTCGAGTATCAAGTTTTGCTACACGATATTTCCAAATATACCATTTCTATAAATTTATTCCTAACCATTTGAATGTTTGATAAATACTCAAACTATTTAAAATTACGTAAATATAAACTAAATTATTTTTTCCGAAATGAAATCACAGTATTATCGAATATCCAAGTTGTGACACAATGAGCAATCAAAAACGAATGTCGGAAAACGGCGAAGATTCGTACCATTTTCATTACACAATAACATACATATACTAAGCATAACCCTAAACCTAAATACTTAGGCCTCTAATAATAATTATGTGCCATGATTTGGGCTTGATGTATGATATCTATGATGAAATTTAGACTAAAACAAGACAATAATAAATAGAGACATTTTACTAGAAATGAATTTACGTAAATAGAACATTGAAGGCTAATTTATGTATCTCGAACTTGAAAAGTTATGCATGGACTTGGTTTATTCCAATTAGAACAATGATTTTCAAGAAGTCGGCGTCAGCCATATGAAATCTGTGAATGCAAAAAAATTATTTAATTTAGAAATATCATGTTTGTTAAATACAAAAAAGTTAATCAAGTAATCGTTACACTAGCAATTAAAACAAGAAATATTAGTTTTACTAAACAAAAAATCTTAATTTTTCATAATGAGTTTTTTGATGAACTTAGAAATCAAATACTTATTATAAATCGAATCCTTTCTATTTGCACTTATCTACATTCTACACTAAGATAAAGAAAACAATCAAGATAATGAAATAAAAACAGTGAAACTATTGATAAATAATCTATATAGACTAATATTAATACCATATTATATGATTATACAAATTTTATCTTCTACAAAAATTATAAAAAATATTATATATCTCTAAAATATATCTTAAATAATATTTATTTATAAAAACCTTTTTAATTGATAGCTTCGAATAGTTGTCGTGAAGGGGCTCGATATTTCTTAAGAGCATGTTTTATAATTTTATTTTATTTTTTTAAAAGTATAACTAAATAGATAAAAAATTTCTAAGCTGTTGAAGACTGCCGATCCCATGAATCTCTATGTAGTGTCTCCCGTGGAAGCTGCTATGAAACGTGCTTTCATTATTCTAGACTTAGGCTTTTGTTTGTAGTTATTTTCATTTTTTATATATAATTTTAAGAATTTTCATTATTAATTAAAAAATTATTGAATTAAATATAAAACATAAAATTTAATTAAAAAAATATCTTAAGTATTATGTTAAAAAATATTAGTAAAAGTGTAAAACTATTAATCAAATTGATCGGACCAATCTATCAATTTTCAACTCCAACTCTATTAAGTTAGGTATTATTCAGTAATCAATTCCAAATTATTCAAATTAAATTTTTTCAAATCAAAATATTTCAATCATATCTCTTGATTGGACTTGTTCGATTAGGATATTGCTAGACACATGTTTGTAATATCCCTACATAATTTGACTTTTAATGGAAGATGCTCTCTCCCTCCACCCCATTTTGTCTATAATCGATAATGATAAACGTGTCTCTCTTCCTTTCCACCCCTTTTTGTCTCCATGTTTTTTTTTTTATAATTAATATGTTTTGGATTTAACCTTCCATCCAAATCAAAATCTGGGTTTGAATATTTTTGTTAATGCTCGATTTTTATGAGGTTTATTTAATAGGAATACTTGATAAAAATATGAAGAAAATGAAAATTGAAATAAATGTAGAGACTTGATTGCAAGAAGAACTCAAATGCTTCATGCTTTTATTGCTAATTTCAATGTATTTTTTTACAATAAATGCGAATCCTATTTATAGAGATCCAAACGAAGTAGTGTCTCTAAACCAACGGATACATCTTTTCGATCGAACCAGTGGTTCGAACGGTCTTATCGATTCGGTTGCGTTGTCTTGATCTTTATGACTTTAGTAGCTTGGTATCTTGAATTGCTTGCTTTAATCTCTTGCTAGCTCGAACTTTTCCCTAGCTCGGTAATACCAGTTCGGCCATAACCTTCTTCGAGCTCGAACTGAATTGCCTGCCTTGGGTTAAATTTTGCTCATCACATGTTCCGCAAGGCTAAATGTAACTCCAAAAATTGTCCAAATCTGATTATTTGAACGAATGACTTTTCTATGGAACTTAAGCTTATTGTAAGTCATGACATTGCGGGATTATAAAAACTTGACTCCCCTCTCCAAAAAAAAATACTAAGGGTAAATAGGGATAATACCCTACACTATTGATATTGTCAAAAAGATACCTCAATCTATTTCCATTAGTGAAAAATATCCTAATCTCTAATGTTAATTATGTGCTCTAATATATGATACTTTTATGTATTGTATAGCAAATATCGATTGTTTAATAAATAATATTTCAATAATCAAACATAGTAGTCGGTGTTAATTCGTTTTGGTATAATTTATAACCGAAATTAAAGATTGAAGTATTTTTAACTAAAATCGATATATCAAGGTATTTTTCCTAAAATATCAATAGATCAAACTATTGTCATATATTTGAATTGCCACGTGGAAACCACATGAAATGCCATGTGGCAATTGACAGCTGAATCATAAAAAATTTATAGTGTTAATAAATTTTGGTATAATTCATAGACCGAAGTAAAAATTAGGTATTTATCCAAATATTAATTACATATATGGCGTTTCTTCGGTTTGATTTCGATCAAATGATCAAAACGGAATCGAACATGGATAGTTAATCAACAATTTGAACAGTTTGATTAGATGATTATTATTTCTTTACAAATTGCTTGATCAACTTTTTCGATTGGTGAAAAAATCATCAGATTTGCTGAAAATTATAAAAAAAAATTATGAAGAAATTTATTACACTATTTCATTCTCACATAAACTGTCCATTTTTCATTTTTTATAAAATAGCAAGTTTTTCACACTCGTTAATAAAATATTTATTCCACTACTAGTTACATATCTTGATCATCGTGCCCGATGACAATTTACTCACGACAGAGGGAGTACAACATTGGTGATCATTTGAGGCCATTTTGGAATATAACTGCAAAAGCCTCCATTCTCTCCGCCGGCAAAGACATTCCGACGACCAAGCCGCCGTCACCATCGGCGGAATTATACAGTGACATCGAATACTTCTCTCCATCCATCGACGGAATCTCCATCCTCCTCGCCTTTCCCCACCCGAAGTCAGCTTCCGACACATCGAATTTGGCGAACCAACAACACGCAGGTGTCTCATGTTCGCCATCTTCGATATGTTCGACAACCAACTCTCCGGATCTTTTAAGAAATTGTGTTTATCGTTTATTTTGTTCTTGATTCCATCGGCCATGGCCTCCGCCGCCGCCAGGAATCCGTCGTCCGCCGCCAAGTCTCCATGCTTGACGTACGCTTTCCCGGAGCCTAAGCAGTTCCCGAAGTAATTAAGAGGCGGCGGCGGATCCACCAGCGCATTCGGCCGGCCTCTGCCGTCGGCGGGGAAAGCGATAACTTCAGTTTCGTCTCCGGCAACTTCCTCGCCGACTGCTTCCGCGGATTTCGCTAGGCAACTCCAGACATACGCCGCCGTGACGACGAAGGAAGAGACGTGAGCGACGCCGTGATTGGATGATAAAACCAGATTCTTGAGGTTTTGAATGTCGGATTGACGGAGGGTGAAGGAGGATCTAACCCTATTCGTTGGTAATGGAAACGACGGCGGCTTCAACGGCGTTTCTTTCAATACATCCCAATACATATCGTTGATTCTTCCACAATCTCCCAAAACTGATCTGTCGAAAACCGGCAAAGATTCAGCATTTCTCGACGTAAACTCCTCGTCGCCGCCGAATTTGTTGATTTCAGCCCACGCCCACATAAACCCGATGATCGACTTCGCGTCGCCGAGGCAGTGATGATTGGACACACCGATGCAAATCCCACGGCCGGGAAACAGCGTCGCCTGCAGGGAGAGGAGAGAGAATAACTTGTACTCACCTTCTTCTCTCTCCGGCGGCATCTCCGGGATGAAATCGTAAAACCGATCGGAATCCCGTGCATGGCTCCCGGCGAGGTCATCGAAATCCTGACCGGAGATTGCGATTTTCAGCTGAACTGAGTCGCCGGAGACGTAGCGGAAGAAGGGGCGGTTTTTGTCGGTGTCTGAAGGGTAGAGGAGATTTGCAGCGACGAGGAGATAGTGTTTTAGAGAGAGAGAGAGAGATTGCTTGAGGTTTGGAACAATGGTTTCCAAGAAATCGGGCTCGGAGCAAGGGTGGTGGTAGAAGAGTAGGCAGCGGATGGGGTGGTATGGCAGCCATAACAAGTCCATGAATGAAAGAGCCACCGTGAGCTCGGCGGCGACGCCGGGCACCGGTGGGATTCCGCAGGTCTCAATCACAGTAGTCATGGCGGTCGTTTCTCGCTTATCGACTAGCTTCTATGTCGAGAGATTGATTGGAAATATGAGGTCAATTACTATACACAAACGACAATATATCTATCCAAATTTTAAATTAAATAGTATTCCCTCCGTCCCACCTCAATTGTCCCACTTTTTTTTTTCGTCCGTCCCACCTCAATTGTGTCATTACTTAAAAAGGTAACTTTTTCACACTCAACAATAAAATATTAATTCCACTCAACTTACTTTACACTCACACTCCTTAGTTATTGTGCCCGGTCAATCCGGGACAATTCAGCTGGGACGGAGGGAGTATTTTCTCCGTCCCGTGCGAATAGTTCCTTTTTTCGGCACGAGAATTATGAGTTTTGAGTGTAAAATGAATTTACGGAATTAATAATTTATTGTTAAATGTGAAAATATTGTCAATTTAAAAAAGATTACAATTTAGTTAGGATACCCAATTTACTAATAGGGTCTATTCTGTTGGGACATAGAAAGTATATTTTTTAGAATTTAGTAAATAAATTTTAATTTTATTTTAGTCGGAAATTCATTGGTTGATTCTATTAAGCATAACCAAAACTCGAGCTATGGTTGGAATATTTTGGCTAGAATTTTTTTTTGCTTTAATTAAAAGTGCTTTTTATTAATATTTTTTTTTATCATAATTATATTATTAAAAGCTACCTCTAATGTATAACATCTTAACCTTATAAGATTTTTGGACGGTATTTCATATTTGTTTCCATATTTAATTAATAATTCAATTCTAAATTAATAATCCAATATATATTAATTTTATTAAAATATTAAATATTAATCCTATTAGTTATTAGTATATAAATAAGTAGATATACTAATCCAATTCGTATATCTAACTGAACTTCAATTAGTATAAATTATAGTAACATACTCTCTCTATTTCAAATTACTTCTCTTTTCAACACGAGAATTAAGATTGTGAATGTAATGAAATTAATATTTTATTGTTGAATGAAAGAAATTATATATATTAAAGTAAGGTCGGAAACAAAATAAGTTAAGTTTGAGTTGCATTTGTTCATTAATGAACTTGTTAGTTCCTTAATTAATAAGTGAAACATTCTATAATTATAAATAGTAAATATACACTTCTTTATTTACATTAACATTTTCAATTTAATCAATAATTGATATTTATAATTAATATATGACAAGTTTATGTATTAGTGAATATTCAATTAAAGATAGATCATATCTCAATAAACATGAATTAGCAGATTATATTTATTAGTTAAAAAAATAGTTGTGTACAAATAGTTTGTGTACAAATTACTTATTTTTCTCCTTCTATAAAATATTTTGCTTTATTATTTGAGAATAAATTATATTCCAATACATACTTATATTTATGTTTGTGTAAATGATATTTATTTTATTATAAGTCTGTCATTATTTCTTGAATGGTTATCAATTTAAAATTAAATTATGATATTCATGGAAAAAAATTTAATTATGATTGAGTTTAGAATAAATGTTGATACTAATCTTAAATGTCAATTATTTATTTAACAAAATTTTATTTTAACTAATCTAATATATTTGGTATGGTTATGTATTAATGTATCAAAATATTTTTTTCTCTTTAATTATTTTCAATTAAATTGTATCAAATCTCAATAAAAAGATAAGACAAATATTGCATGTTATACCGTAGGGAAAAAGATAAGACATTGTCAATCCCACTATCAATTTATCATATTTATGGAAAGATGTGATTGTTTTAAGGTTGACGAAATATATGCAACTCCAAAATATGAGTTCTGAAGTTGAAACCTCCGAATTAAAAACGTTCTCAGAGTAGGTTGCATCAATTGGAGATGGTGATAATGATGGATAAGAAAATGTCCAAATACCAGATGATATTTACATTAATTTTTCTGGAGACCCTGTAGAGGCAATTGTCAAAAGCACATGTCCTAATGTATTATCTGACAATAATGATCTATCATATTTGCAAGATAGAGCCATTTTGGCTCCAACAATGAAGATTGTTGATTCGATGAATCAATACACGATGAATCGTAATACCTCTGACAGTAGGATTTATTTAAGTTCTGACGGTATGTGTAAATTTGATGGACTGATGAATGTGTTGACTGATTGCACACACTTGAATATTTGAATGGCTTAAAATATACGAGATTGTCAAATCATAAGATGATACTTAAAGTGGGTACTCATATTATGCTACTGAGAAATATAGATCATTCTGTTAGAGTTTGCAACGGAACCCGTCTAATTATCACTAGGCTTGGCAATCATGGTATAGAAGCTAAGATACTTACTAAAAATACTTCAGGTGGGATTGTTTTTATTCCGAAAATGACCCGGGCACCTTCTGATATATGTTTGTCATTCAAGTTTCAGAGAAGACAGTTCCCTTTTATTGTTTATATGCCATGACTATTAACAAGAGTCAAGGACAATCATTATCACATGTTGGCATTTTATTAAAGAAATTTGTCTTTATTCATAGTCAATTGTATGTTGTTGTTTCCAGAGTTACAACTAGAAGCAGCCTCAAGATATTAGCAAGTAATGATGATAATCTTAGAATTTCATGTACTGCTAGTATTATATATAAGGAAGTATTTCAGAATGTATAAAATATTTTACATAATTTTTTTTAATTTTACATATTTTTATACAAATATAAGTAAACATATTATTACAAAATAAATTAATTAATTTTTCCGTGCATCGACACGAGAGTCATACTAACTATTTTTATAAACGAGCAAATTTAGTTGAACATCCAATTTACTAAGTCGTTCAATTTAGATAGGACTAGTTCCCCAAAAAATAAGTGTTTTTTTTAAGAAAGAAAATCAAGGTTTTTTTTTTTTTTTTAAAAGTCGTGATCGACTTTTGTCCACAAATTTTCAATCATTACAATTTACAATATCTGCCAACTTTTCGTCATGTCGATTGAAGATCCCTACCTATATCGTAGAGAGGCCGATGTACATTATATGCTGGGGAAAAACTGTAGCCCCAATTATTATTTATTATTTCCTATTTATATAGGTGATAATCACATTTATGATGAAAAATACTACTCCCTTCGTCTCATATTATTAGTCTCAAATAAAAATGACACAGAAATCAATATATTTAATTATAGTAAAATTAATAATTTATTGATGAGTGTGAAAAAATTTGCTATTTTAGGAACATGACTAATAAATGAGACAGACAAAAAAGGCAAGTGAGACTAATAAAATGGGACAGAGGGAGTAATAAATTTCGTACATATATTTTAGTGGAAATATTTTTAAATATTCATTTTTGTAAAACACATCACAAAAATATTCACTTTTTATAACACATATAAAAAATTCTTAAAAGTACAAAATTTTAAATGAGAAAATATTTTTTGCCAAATTTGATTCAATCATTGTTTATATGATAATGAAAATTCATTTTCCGTATTTTCCATCCGGGTCTGATTCCGGGTCTGTTTCGTCCATATTCAGGTCAGACTCGTGAAACATACCGAGATCGACCCAAATATAGGGGGGTCTGACCTGGAACAGACCGAAACCGACCCGGTTCTGACCTGGGTCAGAATCGAGTCTGAACTGGTCGGTTTTATTATTTTTTTTCTATGCATAATTTTTCCTATATTTTTCACGCACTATGGTCCAATAAAGTCATATCTGACATGAAAATTACATGGCCAGCGATTATTTACATGCATTATTGTCCTATGTGCATTATTTTTCCAACTTTTTACATGCAATATTGGTCAAATGAGCTCATAAAGTATACTGACATGAATAATGCATGACAATCAAATTTCTTTTTGACTACATGAGTGGATGCAAATTTCACATACATTGAAATGCTGATGAGTAAATGGCCATTTTCTGTAATGACAAGTACAATCAATTCATGAAAATAATTGAGATTGGTTTGTATATAAAATCCAATTCATCTGCGAATGACGAAGCATACACATTCACTATATCTTCGTTCCTTCTACTCTCCATCTTCCACATATTCACTTTATTTTGTCATTTCTCTCTTTTGAAAATATATAATTGATGCACTATCTTTGTTCATTACAATGGCAATTTTATGATTCATCCAACTACGTGGGTGGAGAAGAAAGGTTGGTTTACATCCCAATGACCAGTCTTTTCATATAGTATCTAAGAAGCAACATCCAGCCGCTTCTGGATTCCAAAAATATTCAACTTGAGTATAATCTATATTATACAGCCCAGAGTCCAAGTGGAAGAAATGTAAGATCGTTGTTGGTGACAAATGTTGATCTGCAAGGCTTTACATTTTTAAGAGCCTAATGTTTATGTTGTTTTCAACAATGTAATCAACATTGGTGTTGGGAGTTCTCAGTGGGAGCCATCCCCATACAGACCGTTCATATCTTCCTTTAGTCCACTGCCTCATGCTACTTTCAGTCCATGTTCGGAGGACCTTCAAAGGTTCGATTCTTCTATTTTTTTGATCAACTTTACGAAGGTGTTGCAAGCAGGAGTTCACATATTCCAGACTTAAATGAGGGTGGTGGTTTGGTGGACTCTGATGATGAGGATAATGAGGAGGCTGAAGACTCGTCTGAGTCAGAGGATGAGGATTTCAACAAATCTTTAATGCATTGTAAGATGGCTGAATTTTCTACCTGGGTGTAATCTGTTGGTGGTATGAATGCTTTTGTTTCAAATCTTTTGCCAGCTTATCCTCTACCTGAAGGTCTGGAAGTCCATTTAAATAATTGGTTACTTCCAATCATTCCATTGGATACTTCTGATTCACCCGTCCTGCAAGACGTCGCAACCATACTGGACCAGGAGTTGACGGAGGGTGCCATATTTTGGAGCAGAGATGATCTGCTCGTTGTTGTTGGTCTCTGACATATGGAGCAGAGACAAGAATTTAAAGTTGCCCGGTCTGATAGTACTCGTGTTGAGTATAAGTGCAAACGAGAAGAGAGTTGTTCGTTTATTATACGTGCTACGTGCAAAGCTCATTGTTGGATTGTATGCAAGTTCAAACCTATTCATAGTTGTAGGATGAATCTTGTTGGAGTTGGACCATGTAATGTTCGTTCAAAAGCTGTGGCTGCTTATTTTGCAAGGAAGATGCGTCGGCAAGGGTCACTCATCAAACCATGTGAGATTATGGCTGAGTTGCAAAGAAGTTTTGGCATCCGAACGAGTTATGGTGTTGCGCTGAAATCTCGGAATGCAGCCATTTTGATGTTGTATGGTGGTGTCGAATATTCTTTCAAGATGTTGCTGAGTTACCTCGAGGTACTTGTTCAGTATAATGCAGGGACGCTGACAGATCTTGATATTGCTCCGGATGGATGTTTTTACCACTTTTTGTGGCACTAGGTGTTTCTTGGCGGCGACGCCTGGCACTGATGGGATTCCGAAGGTCTCAATCACAGTTGTCATAGCGGTGGTTCTCGCTGATCGACTAGCTTCTATGTCGAGAGATTGATTGGAAATATGAGGTCAGTTCCTCTACACCAACGACTATATATTTATATAAAATTCGAATATTTTGGCCCCAGAGAATTTTAACTCGAATACCCCGAGACTCGATGGTGCTAAGCCTGAAAATAGATGTATTGGCCCCATTAACTCAACTATTTCTTTATTAATAGTCTTTTATCATATTATATTTTTAAAACCTACCTCTAATGTCTAATATCTTAACCTTATAATATTTTTGGACGGTATTTCATATTTGTTTCCATATTTAACTAATAATTCAATTATAAATTAATAATCCAATATATATATATAAAATTAATCCTATTAGCAATTAGTATAGAAATGAATAGATATATTAATTCATTTCATATATTTAACTGAACTTCAATTAATACAAAATTATAGTAACATATTTTTTCCCAAAAAATAAGGGTTTTTTAGTGAGAAAAATAAGGTTTTTTAATCAGTCGTGATCGATTTTTGTCCACAAATTTTAAATCATTACTAGATCTGCCTACCCTTCGTTAAGAGTTCTTAGGGTTGTAACGGCTCGCTCCTCTTCAACTATAAAAGAGGAGCCAGTAGGTTATTTTGAGCACAATTTTTCCTCTATTACATTTGTACTCAGCAAATTTCAAGATTATGCTTCATTCTTCATAATAAAACTACATTATTCCATCATTCTTTAATTGTTTCCCTCTTATTTCTCTCAAGTTTCAAGGATCTCCATTGCATCTCAAATCGAACCTCAACAATGCTTACATATATTATATTTAAAGAGGTTATGTTTTTATTTTAATATAATGCTTTTTTATCTCAACTATTTTAGAAGCTTAAATTCTTTTAGCATCGAATTCATCATGTATAGATATTTATATATAATGAATGAATATTTTTAGCTACATAATTTGAAGGTGTTGGTTGGGAGGTCTCTTTCGTAAATATGTGACAATCTATTAATATTATTTTTTAAGTGACTCGATAGTTTATAGTAATCATGAATGAACAAGTTAGGTTAAAAAAACAAATAAATAAATAAAACCCAAACAATTGAGAATATTTAATATAAAAAAATGGTCTACCTTTAGGCCAAATGACAGTTCAGTATGTGATTGTATTCATTAAAAAAATGATTTGATGAAATTGCATTTGGATCTTCTACTCTTGTCATTTTTTTTCCTAATTGAAATTTGAAAAATTCAAATGACCATTTTTTATGAAGGAAAAATCATGAATTTATTCTAAATTATAATATTTAGTTTTTATTTTTGACTGTTTAATTTTCATTTCATCCGTTTTCGAGTATCAAAATCTCATCCATTCACATAGAAAAAAAAGACATTAATAAATAATTTAAATAGTAGCGTGTGTAATAATTAAATATTTGATCACTTTTCCAATATCTAAATTTCACCCATTCACATAAAAAAACACACGAGTAAATAACTTGTATAGTAGCTAGACAGTGTATGTAATAATTAAAGTATCATTCATATTTTGTTGTAACTAAATACATTTAAAAAAAATCATATCTCTTGAGATATATTTTATAATTTTATTTTATTTTTATAAAAGTATAACTAAATACATTTAAAAAAAAAAAAAAACACACTCTAAGCTCTTGGAGATGATGGATCCGTAAATGTTTATGTAGTGCTGCCCCTAAAAGCTGCTACGATACCTGCTTTCATTATTCTATTGTGCTAAAAGATTTAGGCTTTTGTTTGGAGTTATTTTCATTTTCTAAAATATAATTTTTAAAAAATTTGTTATTTATTAAAAACTAATTGAAATAATTATAAAACTTCAAATATAATTAAAATATATTTGTAGGTACCAAAAAATCAAAATGTGATGTACGCAACGGAAATTAGTCTTACTCTTTCAGAGTTTAGAATTGACTATTTCTGGTTAGTTTTAGTTAACAAAATTTGTTATCTACGGTCGAGTCTTAACTTAACAGATTTCGCAGAATATACATTAATAGCTTAGCAAGTTGTTGGGTTTCAAATCAAAGCACAAAGTAGAATAAAGCTTAGCGGTAAAAGACAAAAGGATTTACAATGCTTCAAAGCCAAATGTCCTACATCCACTCTTCAACCGCGCAGGTTGGAATACACTAGAACCAGTTATAAGGTGATATGTAGTATGATCTATCGCAGTTGCGCGCAGCTCTTCCGTCCACCGGTTGTATGCGGTCTCGCCTAGTCCACCATGAACTTGCTCTCTTCAGCTTGATATGCGAACACATCGTGCAACCACTAGTTGGAAGAGTTGGATGGTTGAGTTCTTCCCAGAACGTTGAAGGCTGACCGGATGAAACACCGCCTGAGTTTCTCATGGAGTGAGAAACTCTTCTCGAATTCTTAGTTAGAAAGTAATAGCTCTAGCAAGATGTTAAGAGCCTCGTGTATAAGAAATACGAACAGTTACGAGAGCCTCGAAGCTTAAATATTCTCGTGAGTGTTGAGGGAGGTCGTGTGTAGATCAATGATTTACGTAACCTCTTGCTCTTTTTGCTTTCATCTCTATTTATAGATGTAGACCTTGAGTGAATCGAGATGTAGCCTTTGAGATAAATCAAAATTAGACCAATGGGATGTTCTGACACTCCCTACTTTATGAGTTTTGCAGTACTGTAGGAGCACTGCGAAAGGTAGACTTTTGTACCGTGTGTCAGCACGAGTCTTTTTTCTAGTCTTAGGAATCCAAATTAATAGATTCCTAAGTAACTTGATCTTTTATTTCTGAGTGATGCATAATTCTCCTCCTCAAGTCAACTCATTTAAAGCTTACGGCTAACACATTCCCTTAGTCTCTTTGGTTGTTTGGTCTTTCCAATTTCCTCTTATCAGCCTCAGGAAAATGGTTTTTGATCTTCGCTTCTGGCAACTTGCCAGTTCTCAAGTATTTTAGCAAGTTGTTGTCGTTGGCTTCAATGCTCAAAGTTGTGAGATATGTTGCTCCTATTACATCTCGATAACTCTATAAAGGATATTACAAGTTTTTGAGTTAAACTCACATCTAGAGGCTTGTCAGTTCTATACATTTTAATAGGGCTGAGAATTCGTGCGTGTTGGGTCGTTATCGTTTTGTGTCATTATCGTGTTTGAGCTTAACAGGTTCATGTTGTGTTCGTGTTTGAGCTTACCAGATTCGTGTCGTGTTATCGTGTCGTATTAAAAATCTTTAGTCCCAAGTATAAAGCTAGCAATTTTAGTAAGGTCAATTTTTATCATGTCGGGTCATTTTCGTGTCGTGTCATGATCGTGTTTGAGCTTTAGCAGGTTCGTGTCGTGTTCGTGTTTGAGCTTAACAGGTTCGTGTCGTGTTCATGCACGTTATTATCATGCGTGTTCGTGTCGTATCAGAAATTACCAGTCCTACATTTTAGCAGATAACTGGTTGATTTGATACATCAAAACAAAATATTAAAAAAAAACTATAATATAGTTCCTAACAATATGATTTTAAATTTCATAAGTATATTTTGACATTAAGATTATAATAAATAAATCTAAATAAACTTTTAATCAAATTAGTAAAGTCAATCCATCAATTATCATGCCCAACTCTAATAGACTACCCCATTTATAACCCAACCCCAACCCAACATTTAATAAAAATAACCCCAACCCAACTTAAATTATATTTTCTTTTTACTTTACTTTTCAATATATATTATCAATATCATTTTTATTAAGTTTAAAATAATTAACAAATATATCTATATATAAATTTATTTATAATTTATAGTTTAAATTTATAATTGTGATAAAAATACACTATAGCACACTTAAATAAGTGAGAAATTTAGATTAACAGCGAAATATAAATTACAAAACTTGGAATATAAATAAGGAAAACAAATTACAAATAAATGCACGAAATATTAGATCACAATTACAAAAGAAATGCAAATTACATATTTAATTCTGAGCTCCAAATTTATTCCATATGTGCTCAATCAAGTCATTTTGAAGGGCGCGATGAGCTTCTCTATTGCGAAGTTGATCTCTATTAACCATATATGCCGATAGACTTGAAATGCGTTGTGTAGAGTAATTAGTTGATTCAACATTATCTGGATCTACTCCTGTGGGTATATCCCTGAGAAATTCAGTGGGATCATAATAATTTTGGTATGTGTCTCGTTCATCTTCCACTATCATAGTGTGCATAATAATACAAGCCATCATTATTTTTCCCATCAAAACCTTGTCCCACATAAGGCATGGACGTCGAAGAAATGCAAAACGAGCTTGCAGAACTCCAAATGCTCGCTCGACATCTTTTCTAGCAGATTCTTGGTGTTGAGCAAATAACTTATGCTTTCGGATTTGTGGAGCAATAATCGACTTGACAAATGCAGCCCATGAAGGATATATGCCATCAGTGAGATAATATGCTCTATCATTTTGACGACCATTCACTATGTAATCAACCTTTGGTGATCGACCTTCTAAGACATCATTATAAACAGGGGATCGATGTAATACATTAATATCATTGCACGAACCTGGTGTTCCAAAGAACGCATGCCATATTCATAACTTCCAATACTTGAAAATATATTGGAGCTAAAGAAATGTAGAGAGAATAGAGAGTTTTGATTTTGGTGTGGATACATATCAATATTAGACTCTATTTATAGAGAAAATAATTATAAATTTTGATATAATTTTTTATTTTTTTAATTAATAATTATACATAATATTAATAATATAACTTTATTATTTATAATAATTAATCATCCAATCAAATGCTGTGATTGGACGAATCAATAATAACTCCCAAAAAGGTACAAGTTATCCTGCAGCTCAAGTCATCGACAATACCGCTCAAATTTTTATTTTTTACTCCCTCCGTCCCAGGACAGTCGCAACGTTTTCCTTTTTGGTCCGTCCCAGAACACTTGCAACGTTTCCCTTTTTGGAAAGTTTTTATTAATTAATTATTCACTAATCCTACTCTACTCCTACCCCACTATCTCTCATATCTCATTATCTCTCCTAATCATTAACCTACTAATCTAACCCCACTAACTTCTCATCACTTTTTCTTAACCTCCGTGCCGGGTCAAACGTCTCAAGAGACCCGGGACGGAGGGAGTATTTTTTTTTATTATTATTTTTTTTTGGTTAGTTATGACTTTGGTCCAAGGGCTTTCAAAATCAAAACATTTCAATCATCATGTTCGTTGATTGGACTCCTTTCGATTAGGACATTCCTAGACACCTGTTTTTAATATCCCTACAAATCTTACCTTTAATGGAAGATACTCTCTCTCTCCACCCCCATTTTGTCTATAACCCGCCTCTCCACGCTTTTATATATTTTGAATTTAACCTTCCTTCCAAATCCAAAAATTGGGATTGAAGATTTTATTCCCTAGTAAAATTAGGGTTGTAAATGAAATCGATTCGATTTATTACGAATTGTATCATACACAAATATATTAAGCGAATGTGAATTGAAGCATTATTTTTATTATCATTATTTTATGTAAAAACTTAATTCAAAACATAATTTTTACTTTTTCTTTTTACAAAAATATTTCAGAATTTCAAACATAAAATTATAACCCTAGTTTAATAATAACTAAAAAAAAGCTAGGAAAAATAGAATAAAAACAATAATAATGAAACTATAAATTATAATAAATTTTACCTATATATAAATTGGATCTCGTCTGCTTGATTTAAATCAAATGATCGAAATGAAGAAATTATCGGATTTGCACAAAATCATATGAATTTATTACAACATTCGTGATTTATTTGAGGCCATTTTCAAATATAACAGCAAAAGCCTCCATTCTCTCCGCCGGCAAAGACATTTCGACGACCAAGCCGCCGTCGCGATCGGCAGAATTACACAGCGACATCGAATACTTCTCTCCGTCCGTCGACAGAATCTCCATCCTCCTCGCCTTTCCCCATCCGAAGTCAGCTTCCGACACATCGAATTTGGGTGAACCAGAAACGCGCAGGTTTCTCACGTTCGCCATTTTCGACATGTTCGAGATCCAACTCTCCGGATCTTTTAAGAAACTGTGTTTATCGTTTATTTTGTTCTTGATTTGTTCGGCGATGGCCTCCGCCGCCACCAGGAATCCGTCGTCCGCCGCCACGTCTCCATGCTTGACGTACGCTTTCCCGGAACCTAACCAGTTTCCGAAGTAATTCGCCGGCACCGGTGGATCCACCAGGGCGTTTGGCCGTCCCCTACCGTCGGCCGGAAAAATGATAAGCTCGGTTTCATCTTCGCCAACTTCCTCGCCGGCTGCGCCGGCGGATTTCGCTATGCAACTCCAGACATACGCCGCCGTGACGACGAAGGAAGAGATATGAGAGACGACGTGATTGGAAGATAAAATCAGATTCTTGAGGTTTTGAATGTCGGATTGACGGAGGGTGAAGGAGGATCTAACCCTATTCGTCGGCAATGGAAACGACGGCGGCTTCAAAGGCATATTTTTCAATATATCCCAATACATATCGTTGATTCTACCACAATCTCCCAAAACTGATCTGTCGAAAACCGGCAAAGATTCGGCGTTTCTCGACAGAAACTCCTCATCACCGCCAAATTTGTTGATTTCAGCCCACGCCCACATAAACCCCACCACCGATCTCGCGTCGCCGAGGCAGTGATGATGCGCTAAACCGATACAAATCCCACGGCCGGGAAACAGCGTCGCCTGCAAGGCGAGGAGAGAGAATAGTCTGTATTCACCTCTCTCTCTCCCCGGCGGCATCTCCGGAATGAAATCATAGAACTGATCAGCATCTCGTGCATGGCTGCCGGCGAGGTCATCGAAGTCCTGACCGGAGATTGCGATTTTCAGCTGAACTGAGTCGCCGGAGACGTAGCGGATGAGGGGGCGGGTTTTGCCCGTGTCTGAAGGGTACAGAAGATTTGCAGCGACGGGGAGGTAGTGTTTTAGAGAGAGAGAGAGAGATTGCTTGAGCTTCGGAACAATGGTTTCCAAGAAGTCGGGCTCGGAGCAAGGGTGGTGGTAGAAGAGTAGGCAGCGGATGGGGTGGTATGGCAGCCAATACAAGTCCATGAATGAAAGAGCCACCGTGAGCTCGGCGGCGACGCCTGGCGACGGTGGGATTCCGCAGGTTTCAATCACAGTTGTCATGGCGGTCGTTTCTCGCTGATCGATTGGAAATATGAGGTCAGTTCCTCTACACCAACGACTACATATTTATCTAAAATTTTGAATAGTATATTCGAGTTTAAAATGAAAAAATAAAAATTTGATTAATAATAATCAATTTTGTTCTAATAAATATTGTCGATCTTATTTTCAATTTCTATATTCCATGATAAAAGACAATTATTTACATTAATTGTCAAAAAAATATTTCATTTTTTACCAATATTTCAATAATTTATATAAATTCGATAATGAAGCTATAATTAAATTTATACAATAACGTGCAAACTTAAATGATGATTACAAACAAAATTATATTTTTCAAAAATTTTAAGATAGTAGTGAAGTAGTCCCATTTTTTTTCGGCACGGGAATTTAGGGTTGTAAGTGTAGTGGAATTAATATTTTATTGGTGAGTGTGAAAAAAGTTTATCATTTTAATGAAAATAGGACAATTTTATGGGACAGACAAAAAAGGAAAGTGAGACTACTTCAATGGGACAGAGAGAGTAATATTTAATAAATTAATAAGATAGATTAATATAACATTAATTAATTTATTATTTATACTTATAATTTATATAATCTTTTATAACTTAAATATTAATTTTTGTAACATACAAATTAATTATTTTTATAATTTAAAATATTGAATTATATATAATATGTGCAATAACGATTAATAAGCAATTCATGAATGTAATTACAAATATAATTATAGAAATTTAAAATGTGGGTACATTAGTTCAATTTTTCTATTTTATTTTACGCTAAAAAAATGTGAGTGTATCAGTTTGACTTTTTATGTTACTTAAAACGGAATTTCTCCAATTTTGTTTTAAGGTTTTAAATTCAATCATTTGATCTAAATCAAACAGACGAAATCCAATTTATATATACTTAACATTTATTATGATTTAGAGTTTCATTATTATTTCAGGAATGTTGTGATTTACAATAAATATTTGTGATCCTTCAATTCTGAATTGAAATTTAATTTTTTTTTATCTTAAATCGATAATTAAATTATCTTTTAGGTCCTAAATTGATAAAATACCTAAAATTTATTTGGTAGGATTATTTGATGTATAGAAGAAATCTTGTAACTTTGTTGGTAGTGAATACCAAAACTATACACATACAAACAAAATATATGATATAGTTATAGCGTCACACATCTTCATTGATTTAACTTTGATGAAACAAAAAGGTTGCATGATTATAATATTTAGATTTTATGATTTGTTAAATATTTGAATTAATAAAAGTAGGATTTACTGCTCACATGGCCAGGCCTTGTTGTTCGTTGACTGACCAATTTAAAATATCTGACATATTTAAATAAATCAAGAGTGATAATTAATAATACTCCCTCCGTCCCAGAACAGTTGCAACGTTTTCCTTTTTGGTCCGTCCCAGAACACTTGCAACGTTTCCCTTTTTGGAAAGTTTTTATTAATTAATTATTCACCAAACCTACTCTACTCCTACCCCACTATCTCTCATATCTCATTATCTCTCCTAATCATTAACCTACTAATCTAACCCCACTAACTTCTCATCACTTTTTCTTAACCTCCGTGCCGGGTCAAACGTCTCAAGAGACCCGGGACGGAGGGAGTAATAATTATGCCTAACGAATTACAGATATTAGTATAATTAGAAGAAAAAAAAAGATTTTAAGTAACGTCAGAAGTAGTCGTTAAGGGCTGCACGTTCCAACGTTTACGTCCCCATTCAAACAAAAATTGACATAAATGATAAAACCAAAATCTCTTGTAATACCCCAAATCTATATTGATATTTTATGGATTTAATTTTGGGCCTTTTCTTAGATTAAAATGTTTTTTTGGGCTTTTAAAATATTGAGGACTTATTATATTTTTATATGTTGGGCCTTTTGGGCTCTAAGCCGATAAGCCACAAATTAAATTTGAAGCCGAACTCTAGTTGAATGGAGATGAACAAACTCTCTAGAATATAGTATTGATTGATACGAGTCTATAGAAATTTAGTTTACTCGATTTGAGACTCGTTTGGCCATATTAGTAATTATTCTTGTAAGTTATCAAATTAATAGAAATGAGATAAGTTATTATTATTATTATTATTATTATTATTATTATTATTATTATTTCCTCCCAACAATAATAAATATCAAATCCTTATACTTACACCTCATTTTCTTTTTCCACCACAAAAATAGGTACGCTTTCTCCCTCTCTTCTCTCATTTTTCTTTATCCCCCTCTCATGTTGTCTCTCTTTTCTCCCTCTCCGGTGTCGGCGTTGCTGCCTTCCCATCTTCTTACTTGTGTGAGATCCTTTCTTCATTCCCTATCTTTCCAACCGATTCATTTTTTAGAATTTTGAGTTTGTGTATCATAATTTTTCAGATTTAAGAAGGAACTTAGACTCTAGTCTACCCAAATCCCAATTATTTATGCTTTATTTTTATTTTCCTCCTTTAAGAATGACTAAATCTTGTATTATGGGGCTGATTTATTTAAATGATTTTAGTACTTCCTGTTTTAATTAAGTTATTTGGGTACTAATCTTTGGGCTGAGATGGTGTTTTGGTTTTAGAGTTGATGTTTTTAATTTATTTGGTGGTTTAGAGTTGCGCCTTTCAAATAATAATTTATATCTAAATTTTCCAATTTGTGTTTTAAGTATTGTGGTGTGCGTGTGTTGTGTGAGTGGCGTGTGTGGTGTGCGTGTAAAACTGTGTGTGCGTGTGCTACGGTTTTGGGTGTGTGAGTTGTTTCTATTTTTATTTTTGTTTTGTAAATTGATTTACTTTGTAATTCTTGATTAAATTATAGAGTGGTTTTAATAATTTATGAGATAGTTTAGTAGAATATATTATATTTTAGTGGTATTTTGGTGAGGGGTTAATTATATGTAAGATTTATGTTAAGTTTTTGTTTTAAATATGAGTTTTAACTATTTTCTTTAAAATAAGTAGACATTTTTAGCTCCAAATCTTGTATTCACCTATAGTAATACTTAAGTTCCGTTAATTCATTCTTATGTCAATCAAATCCCTATTCTTGAAACTCTTTCTACTCCGATTCTATCTCCCATCGAGCTTCAATTATAAGAGCTTTAGTAGTTATATTAGTCTTTATATTTCAGTTCGATTTATATTTTTATCAGGATACGTAGACTTAGTTTCAATTATGTAGGCCCTAATCAGAGACAACAAGTTTAGGATGATTTCATTGAAAGTAAAGCTTCAGCTTTAAGCTAAGAGGTGGGTGATTTCTAAACCAACACGTGGCTTTCATTTTAAAACCGTGTTTATTTTATAAAATTCATGTCCATGTCAAGCATGCTCTCAAATGTTTTCAATATGCTATGGATTGTATGAATTCTAAGGATATCCGAATATGGCACTTCGGTGCAAATATAGCGCTTCGGTGCAAATATGTTGCTTTCGGGCACAAATATATGTTATGATGTGATCACATTGAGTTCAATCCATTATGTTCTTCAAAAATATGTTATGGGCTTGTGATGCCATATGATATGTTAAATGTTTTAGCATGCAAAATCTTTATGACTGGACATTATTGTTTCAAGCAAATGGAAATGCCCACTGAGTGCCCTTTGCACTCAACCCAAATATTTTTAAATATTTTCAGGTACATGACGAAGGCAGCTGCCGTAGTGGACGATGGGACCAATCCTTATACTTTTGAACAATTGACTTATTTTTTTGCCTTGTCTAGTCAACTTTTGATGTATATAATAACTCTTTTGTTGATAAGGAATTGGTCAAGCTTATATGATTGTATCTATGCTTCCGTTTATTAGAACTCTTGAACTTATGTCCTTGTATATTTTGTAATGGCCACCTGGTGCCCTTGATTTGAATATGATTGTTGATGTCGAGAAAATTTGTTCTATGTTTATTGGTTACTTTTAATTAGTCAATGTATTGATCCTTTTGTTGACTAATAAATGGTTGCACCAGTTTAAATAGGTCTTTTATGTTCTTGACACTTGATTGTTAATTGAATCACAATTTTTATATCCAGGTTATCATTAGTTCTTTGACTAGTCAAATGCATTTCTTATTTGGCATTTTGACTAGTAAACTTCATACATACTTATTGTGATTCGTCCAGGTGTCAAATTAATATTAAAACCAAAAGAACTATTGCAGTTTTCTTTCTTTCTTTTGTGTCTCTTCGGTAGCGTCCGGATCCTACTTCTGGGTTGGGGTGCTACATCTCTTCAATTAAGTATTATTTAATTGTGATTTACTACTATTTGAGAAATATTATAGTAGTAATAAAATTGTACAATCCTAGATCATTCTTATTAAATAAGCTCTCTGACGATAGCAATCGACAAAGGTACAAATATGATAGCACAAAACAGTTTTAATCATAGCAATCAATTTAAAACAAAACATTTTCACACTCATTTTAGAAACCGAAGCATGAAGCTCGAAAAGCATTTTTCTTTTACTAAAATAGTCCCCACATATTATTGCTTACAGGAATACAGATGGTTTTGTTAATTGTGCGGTTGAATTGTAACTACTTTATCCTCTGACTTCCCTTCAAATAATAATCACACAACATGCACTTAATTAGGATAAATAGTATAAGTGTCTCAATCAGTCCTAGCTGATGATACAATGATGTCCAAAAAGTTGGGCTGAGAGCAAGGGTGGTGGTAGAAGAGTAGGCAGCGGATGGGGTGGTATGGCAGCCAGAACAAGTCCATGAATGATAGAGCCACCGTGAGCTCGGCGGCGACGCCTGGCGCCGGTGGGACTCTGCAGGTCTCAATCACAGTTGTCATGGCGGTTTTCGACTATGCCCACAGATTGATTGGAATTTGGAAATATAGAGTTAGCTGATTAAGTATTTATGTGAAAATACTATATATTCAAATACTGAAGATTTAAAGTTATTTTTGGAATTTCTTATCAGCCATTCTCTTAATTTGAATTCATTATTCTTTAATTTGTTAGTTTATAAACATGTTCCAACTTCGCGATTAAATAATTTTACGAATTCAATTATTCATTAAAAATTATTAGCACTGAATACATTTACGTAACTTAAAACTTAATTAAGAAATACGATCCCCAATATCGTAAGAAGAGATTTCGGTAACTCAACCCTTTCTTGCCTCGATTATTCGGTAAGGGTATTTAGCTTAATTTCCTTTCAAGCTAAAATGTTACGACCCTAAAACAGTAAATGTAATATTAAACGTAAATACAGTAAAAAAATACAAAGCATATTCATTTTGGGTATAATATTATTGTTCTTAGAAAATCTTATGCTTCGGTGTCAATATATATTTATATTACCTAAGTTCAATTTAATTTATCTTCCAATAATAATTTTATAAGAAAATAAATTAATTTGAATAAACACCTTATAGAAATAAAATAAATACAAAAAATTAAAGTTTAAAAATTAAGCAATTTTGATGATTTGATATAATAATATAATTAAGAACTATCTATATATGTATATAATAAAAAAAAATGGATTAAAGAAATAAATAAAACATATGTAAAAACGGAGAAAACCAAAATCAAATAAATTTGAGGGACGCATTGCAAATAAATGAAATTTAGTGTAGACGCATATTTGCATCCTCAGAAGAGAGAGAAATAGAAAACGCGAATTAAATTTTGATTTTCAGTTCGATTGGAGATAATTTTTGTTTTGCAATGCGTTTTAGGCATCGGGTAGAAATGTTTTTAGGTCATCTCCAACTCGAAACACCAACACTACAAGAAATCAAGTTAAAGACTACGCGGATTCTGCGTAGTCTATTACTCATTTCCGCGTAGTATTTAAAGGTGTAGTGTATAGGATTGCGGTTATAGACTACGCGGGATGCCGCGTAGTCTATCTTCAAATAGACTACGAGAAACAGTGCGTAGTCTATATGACATTTTTGCGTAGTCTTTGACAACGTAGTCTACAAGTTCACGGTGATAGACTACGCGATGTTTCGCGTAGTCTATACGGAAATAGACTACACGGCATCTCGCGTAGTCTATCTCCATATAGACTACGCGAAATACCGCGTAGTCTATATTTCTTATTTTTTTAAAAAAAATTAATTTAAAAAATTATGTAAAAACAAACAATTAACAATATTTTAAATCATGTACATATGAATAATATAAATAAATGAGGAACCAAAATATAAATTAAATTAAATTGGAACAATAATGTATAACAGAAGTTACTCAACAGCAATCACCGGTTAGAGTTCAGCAACAAAGTCAATGAACCTACTATTTATAGGACCTACGAAGTTAAGGAAAGAGGATGTATGTAGACATTTACATCTTTGTTATCAAATAATACATTGGTCATCAATTGAGTTTGCCCTGCTTTGTTAACATCATCAACTTCTGCTTCTTATTCAATCAAGAATTCACACAACTCCATATTCCCAGTTCTTGTTGCATGATGTAATGGAGAGCATCCAAACTGCACAAAATTATCATGCATCACTCGATCAAAATTTAACACTCACAGAATTATAGGCAGGTGAAGTAGCAGAAGCATCAACAGTTTAACAGAAAGATGGTAGACTCGTTTTTTGCCTATATTATCCATTTTGCATAATTAAAAAAAACAATGTCCAAAAGTCTAGCCAATCAAGATTGCACAGTAACAAAATATACATTGAGATTGATGCCATATTTAGAACTATGTAGCATCTTAAATTGCTAAGCAAGCTTCCTGAGTCAATGGACATACCTGATCTTGACTTCCAGCATGAGATACCAATGACTGTAACACAAAGTTTGCACAGAGAAGCGAAGACATCCTAAACAAAGAATTCTTGAAAACTTTTGTGAAAATCTCGTCGTAAATGGTATCAGGGGCCACTCCCAAGATGACCTGCAAAAATGGATAATGATATTTTACAATGAGGTTGTTGTATATTGCAGACATAAATGCCCAAAAATAATAATTATCAAGTCCAGGAACTATAAATGGCTAAAGAACCCACATTCAAAATAATTTCTCAACATAAAGCAAGAATTCGTTACAAATTTTTATTTTGAATCTTTGAATCTTCAAGAGTGATTCATCACTTTTGAGAGTGTACTATCAAAATAAGTATATTTAGATACTTATATCAAAATAAACTACAGACTTTCACAAAATGTGATTTCTAGCTTGGTCTGAACTATTAAGTATTAAACTACAGACCCATATATGTATAGAGCTGTTAAATAAACATACACATGTCTAAACCAGATGAATATTCAATAAACACAGCATGCATTCACACGTATTTGGCTCCAAACATAGACTCAAGAATTGAGAAACTAGTTTAACCACAGCGACATTCCACTACTCACATGTAAAACCAGGTGACTGCAGAAAAGAAGTTCTAAAACAACATATTCCTATTAAAATTGATAATATTATATCCCTCCCTTGTCTCCAGTGACCTAATCAAGATTCAAAAGCTGTAGAAATATAAATTAAAAAAAAAACTTAAGTAGAGGAAATCCCAAAATATTCCACCAAAAATAAATGAAATCAGACAGATAGATCACAACCTATTGTTATTTATACCTTAAACTGACGTTGCCAAAGAGACCAAATCTTGACTTCTCCGAAACCAGATTACCTGAACAATGACTTCACATATCAGCAATAGTATATATGTTTTCAATAAACATGGAATATATTGCATTGCTTGTTGCACCATAGATTGTACAGCCTACATTGGCGAAGGATACAAATTAAATACATAAAAAAGTTGAAAACCTGATGTTCAACTCACAATGAATGCTGAACCTATAACATAACTTGAAGCAATGATAAATGCATGATAATGACAACCAAACATCAATACTCCAACAAAATGAATTAATTCTGCACTCAATTTAAATATTTGCTTAAACTGAGAACAAATTTAAAAATCACAATATACATGAGATCTCGTTTCACCACACATGCATATGCTTAAAAGGGACCAAAATTGACTCAATTGGTCAAACTCAACAACCAAGTAAACACCAAAGCCCATAATAAAGTGCCAAAACATCGACATAAACCACAAAATCCCAATTGCGTTGGAAATGGGATGTACCTGTTTCAACTGTCCACGACGCTTGGAAATAATCACAATCTGCTCATTGAGGGTTTGCCACGAGCCGGCTTCGAAGCAAAGCTGCAGAATATCGGTGACCACCATCCGCGTGCCGGCAACTTCACCTACTTGTCTCATTTGCTTCTCTACATTCAGCAACACCTCAATTTTCGATTCCAAACTGCCCCCTCCATCTTCCTGCATAATTGAAACAACGAATCTCCAAAATTAAACGACGAGATCCACTATCGATCAAAAATAATAAATTGACATAATCAAACAGTAAATTAGGCTAGGCGATGCGATGGAAGACATACGAAGAGCAGGGGATTTCTCGTGCAATCAACTGAAAGTAAAACCCTAGAGAGAGAAACGCGTGGAGATTGGGAATTTGAGAGAATTTGAAGTCTGTTTTACCACCATGCGACTGTGGCACTGGCTAATAAAAATTTTACAAAACTAAAATACTATCTTTATTTCTTTGATGAAAAATTTTAGAAAAAATAGAGAAATTTATTTTCAATTATATATACCTTATTTTTTATAAGGGGATTATAGATATTCACCCGTGCATTGCACGGATTACATAATTTAATTATATTAAAACATAATTTTAAGATAATAAATATATATATATATATATATATATATATTTGATAAAATCAAAGTAAGTAGATAAAACACAATTTTTATAAAATATTACATTTTAGATTATATTATTTGTTAGGCAAAAATTAGATAAATATCCTATTTGAAAGAAAATTAAAGTTTAGTATTCATTTTGATACAAATTATTGTTTAGTACCCTTTTTGATGCATTTGTTATAGTTTGGTAACTTTTTGAGAAATTAACCCACGCAAGATATGTATATATTCAACGGATTTAATCGTTTCGTGTATGTATAATATAGACTACGTTTGCGATCGTGTAGTCTATCTCCAAATTTTATGAAAAGAGAGACTACATTGTGATCCGCGTAGTCTATACGAATATAGACTACGCGAAAAATACACTTTATGTTTGTTAATAAAGACTATGCGTACTCCTGCGTAGTCTATTACCCTGCTGCATTACATATAGATGATTCGGACAAGTGCGTAGTCTATTTTAATATTTTTTTTAAAATACACTACGTAGGGATTCGCGTAGTGCATATTGATTTAGACTACGTATTTTTTTCGCGTAGTGTATATCAATATAGACTACGCGATTAGCCGCATAGTCTATTAGCGCTAGTTTTATTCCCTACGCAAGTATACTTTCGTGTAGTCTTTTACAATATAGACTACACAAATGATAATTTGTGTAGTCGATATAGTGTAGTCTATTACCAATTTTGTTGTAGTGCAAACTCAAAATACAGTAACATTAAATCAAACAGTAATTTATTTTCACCCCAAAACATCAAAACTCAAACCCAAAAGAATATTCTCATTATAAACCTTCTTTTAGAATTTGTTAACTTTTCAAATACTAACTATATATATATATTAATTTAAATTTGATTTCTTTATTAATTTCAATGAAATAAGTTATTATAATATAATTAATAATTATTGAATATAAAATATTATTAATATATTTATGAATTGAATAATTATTTTAAGAATAAAAACTAAATATGTAAACAACGTAATTAGAAAATTGCCAAACACGTTAAATAAACTAAACAACTCGACAATGAAATTAAAGATAATAAAATAGATGATTATTTATATATCGGAGTTAAAATGTTCCTCGCACATGTGTTCAATTAATGCATTTTCAGTGCAATATGAACATCTTTATTCCTTATTTTTCAATATCATGAGCATCTTTATTTTAAAAATTTTATGTATTTTCTTAATTTGCTATGTAATAGCTTTTCTGTTTTTTCTTGTATCTTTAATTGTTGCATGGTTGTTGATCTCTATAGCATTCTACATTTTTAATTGGGTAGTTATTATTTTAATAGCTATTTAACTAAAAATGAAAATTATTTTAACATTTATTAAAAATTAAAATTAAAAAAATTTGAGTATGGGGGAGATGGCCTTATTATGGTGAAGTTGCTGATACCTCAACAGATGGCTCAGCTCTGCTCAGTCAAGTAACATCTTATTGCTGCAGGTTGCTATTGATGATTGGATCCGTACACATTGGATCCTATTCTTTTTCGTAGGGTTTCATGTACTAGGTTTATATATATAGTAATACTCTGTTTCCTTTTTCTGAGTGAATGTAATAATAGTGAAAAATTGCAGAAATGAAAATCCAACATTACAGTCTATATATATATATATATACGAGAATAGTTTTTAGTATGAGAAATAAGAATAAATTTTAGTCTTTCATTTTGTGATTTCAACGCTCATGATCTATTTTACTCCGTGTGCAGTTTTCCTCGATTATCCTGCAGTTTTGCAAAATTAAGGTTATTTTTGTAATTTTAGCTTTTTTTTAAAATCTGAAATAGTATCTCATTAGATTTTTTATTCCTTTTTTTGCGCGATTTGATTTCTTCTTCCTTTTTTGTTCGAATTGATTTATATTTCTTTTATCGATCAAATTTTTTTCTTTGTTTCTGGATTTCGCATTCGTGTTTGGTCTCGACGTTGTTAATTATGCATGAATATAGTTTTAAAAAAATTGTTTTATTCAGATCGACGTTCATTTTTGCTATTATATTGTGCATCTTTAGTGTTAACTTTGTGCATTTTTTTATCTTACATGTTCATTTATTCCTTCTTTGTTTGAATTGATTTATATTTCTTTTGTCTATCAGATTTTTTTTCTTTGTTTCTGGATTTCGCATTCGTTTTCGGTCTCGACGTTGTTAATTATGCATGAATATAGTTTAAAAAATTTTGTTTTATTCAGATCGACGTTCATTTTTTTTATTATATTGTGCATCTTTAGTGTTAACTTTGTGCATTTTTGTATCTTACATGATCATTTATTCCAAAGTGTGTTGATAAGATGAAGCATTTTAAAGGCATAGTTTTAAGAACTATTGATGGTATTGAGTTTTATAGAGACTACGCTCGTGTTGTTGCTTTGAAGAAGAAGATGTTTAATTTTTTTTAATTCGTATTTATGTAAAAATGAAGTAAATCGGGATTAAAATGCAGGTTGCTGTTTGTGTTTGAATATTTTTACAGTTTTAGCCTTTAAAAACTAAAACTGCACGATATTGGGGCAAAAATGCCGCGTTTTTCAATATGCTGAGAATGAATCCTGTTCATCGATTTGGTGAGATGGACGCGCGAGATTTATTCTTATTTCTCATAATAACTCCTATTATCACCTGATCACTACCCCATATATATATATATATATATATATATATATATATATATATATAGAGTAGTGATCATATAAGAATAGTTTTTAGTATGAGAAATAAGAATAAATATTAGCCTTTGATTTTGTGATTTCAACGCTCATGATCTATTTTACTCCGTGTGCAGTTTTCCTCGATTATCCTGCAGTTTTGCAAAATTAAGTTTATTTTTGAAATTTTAGTTTTTTTTAATCTGAAATCGTATCTCATTAGATTTTTTATTCCTTTCTTCGCGCGATTTAATTTCTTCTTCCTTCTCTGTTCGAATTGATTTATATTTCTTTTGTCGATCAGATTTTTTTCTTTGTTTCTGGATTTCGCATTCGTGTTCGGTCTCGACGTTGTTAATTATGCATGAATATAGTTTAAAAAAATTTGTTTTAGTCAGATCGACGTTCATTTTTTCTATTATATTGTGCATCTTTAGTGTTAAATTTGTGCATTTTTGTATCTTACATGTTCATTTATTCCTTCTTTGTTCGAATTGATTTATATTTTTTTTGTCGATCAGATTTTTTTTCTTTGTTTCTGAATTTCGCATTCGTGTTCGGTCTCGACGTTATTAATTATGCATGAATATAGTTTAAAAAAATTTATTTTATTCAGATCGACGTTCATGTTTTCTATTATATTGTGCATCTTTAGTGTTAATTTTGTGCGTTTTTGTATCTTACATGTTCATTTATTCCAAAGTGTGTTGATAAGATGAAACATTTAAGGGCATAATTTTAAGAACTGTTAATATTGGTATTGAGTTTTATAGAGACTACGCTCGTGTTGTTGCTTTGAAGAAGAAGATGTTTAATTTTTTTAAATTCGTATTTATGTAAAAATGAAGTAAATCGGGCTTAAAATGCAGGTTGCTGAATATAGTTTAAAAAAATTTATTTTATTCAGACCGACGTTCATTTTTTCTATTATATTGTGCATCTTTAGTGTTAACTTTGTGCATTTTTGTATCTTACATGTTCATTTATTCCAAAGTGTGTTGATAAGATGAAGCATTTTAAGGGCATAGTTTTAAGAACTGTTGATGTTGGTATATAGAGACTATGCTCGTGTTGTTTCTTTGAAGAAGTAGATGTTTAATTTTTTTTAATTCGTATTTATGTAAAAATGAAGTAAATCGGGCTAAAAATGATGTAAATTGGGCTAAAAATGAAGTAAATCGGGCTTAAAATGCAGGTTGCTGTTTGTGTTTGAGTATTTTTACAGTTTTAGCCTTTAAAGACTAAAACTGCACGATATTGGGGCAAAAATGTCGCGTTTTTCAATATGCTGAGAATAAATCCTGTTCGTCAATTTGATGAGATGGAGGCGCGAGATTTATTCTTATTTCTTATAGTAACTCCTATTCTCACCTGATCACTACCCTATATATATATATATATATATATATATATATATATATATATACACACGATATATATATACGGGAGTGATCATATGAGAACTCCTCTTACTATATGAACATAAGAACCAATCTCGGTCATTCAAATTGGTGATCTAACGCTCAAGACTAAATAAATCCCGTGTGCATTATAGTGTAGTAAAACATGCATTAAAGGGTAATTTTGTAATATTTTTTTTCTCTCCTCTAAAATCATCCTAAATCTTTAAATGATCATAACTCCTTCCATTTAGATTTTTTTTATGTATCATACATCAAATTAAAGGTAATTTAATTATCTTTCAAACGATATCCCTATTGCATATATTTTGATTTAAAAATCAATGTAAAAAATAAAAATTAGTGATTCTATGCATAATTCTCGTAACAGTACATGAATTTTTATATAATGAATGAAGTTGCACAATATAATGCATGAAGTTATATTATATAATGCAGAATATGATACATAAAATGCAATATATTTTTTCATATGAGATCAACAAAAAAATTAAAATACATTATCTTTGCATACTGTATAAAATATTATAGTTGTTATAAAAGTTGATCACACATTACTTGTTTTTAATTACGTATTTTTTATTATATTATATAAATGTATATTATTATATTATATAATGCATGTTTGCCCTATATAATGCATATCGAGGTCAATATAATGAATGCAGTTGCACAATATAATGCATGAAGTTATAGTATATAATGCAGAATATGATAGATAAAATATAACATATTTTTTCAGCGAAATTCATTCATCATTATATTTGCATTTATTATGTATTACTCCCTCCGTCCCGGATTAATAGTCTCATTTGTTTTTTGCACAATAATCAAGACATGTGAGTGTAAAATGAGTTGAGTGGAATTAATATTTTATTGTTTAGTGTGAAAAAGTTACCATTTTTATTGTTTAGTGTGAAAAAGTTACCATTTTAAGAAACGAGACTATTAAAGTGGGATGCACGAAAATGGGAAACGAGACTATTAATTCACCACCGAAAAATGTATTTATTTATCTATTAATTATATTTTTTAATATTTATTTTCTTCTACTATCAAAATTTAATAATTTTCTTTTTTTTTTCTCAACTTCAAGTTTTCAATTAAGTTGCATCAACGGATTAACTAAAATGTGAGATCTTAAATTTTAATATTGATGAAAGTATTGTAGATTCTCATTCATTGTCTCAACTCTTTCAATTTCACCATGACAGATTAAAAGTATTTATTATAATTTTTTTTTATTTGTTATAAATCTTAAAGTTTTAATTAATATTTTTCTCCCTCAAAATTGTAAATGGAGTATTGACGACTAAGGTGAAAGATTGATCAGTATTTAGAAATGAGCATGTTTGACCACTAGAATTGGAATTTAAGATTTATCTATGTATCTTCGGTTATTTGATTGAGGATTTTAGTTTCAAATGAAGTTGCAGTTTTATTTATTTATCAAACACATTATTTGAACAATCAAATATGAATATTTTGTATTATCTTATCAAATTTTTATTGGATTATAATTGTGTTTATTGAAGCGGATTCTTATTGAATTAATCCGATTTGGATTCTTATCGGATCTTTATTGGATCAGATACATAACTGATCATTCGTATTGGATACTTGATCCTTAACGGATACGGATCGGATTCGTGCGGATACGAATTTGAACTTAATAGATCGGATACGGATACGAATTTTGATTTTTCTTAACGGATCGAATACGGATTTGACCTTAACGGATTGACACAATAAGGATCCGATCCGCACAAATTGTCACCCCTAAATGAAATAATTAAATTTTTTAAAAATAAATAACTTTGATCTACAAAATATCAATCATCTCAAGAAACATAATTTAAGTTTAGAGGCCTAAATAATGCATATATACAGACTTAAATAATGCAAGTACAATACGATGAATACAAAGTGAAATAATTAAATTTCTAAAAAATAAATAACTTTGATCTACAAAATATCAATCATCTCAAGAAACATAATGTAAGTTTAGAGGCCTAAATAATGCATATGTACAGATTTATATAATGCAAGTACAATACGATAAATAAAAAAATAAAATAATTATATTTCTGAAAAATAAATAACTTTGATCTACAAAATATCAATTATCTCAAGAAACATTATGTAAGTTTACAAACCTAAATAATGTATATGTACATGTTTAATAATGCAACTACAATGCGATGAATAAAAACGAAATAATTAAATTTCTTCTACAACAATACCTTGATTGCTTGAGTTTATGATTTAGAAGTATAGGCCTATACGATCAAAAACCATATTAACATCAACAATTCCAGTCCCACAAATTTTCTAACGTACTTCCCACAACTATAAATAAAAATAGCGATTGGATTATCAAAACATTGACAAAAATATATGAAGAATTCATTGGTGTTGATTTTTTCCAAATTTTTTTACTGAATCAATGAACACATAAATTCCTAAAAATAAAAATTGGAGTCCATCAATAACTTACAAACGCTACCATAAAAATTGATTAGACCTATTGCTTCGTCGTCCTCTCAACTGGAACAAATGAAATAATACACATACGAATATTGCAATATATTTTCATCCATAAATTTGATACCATCATGGGAGAGAGATTATAGAAATTAGTTATGGAAAATATTATAATTGGAATGTCTAATTTACCATTAAACCCTTGATGTACTTCAAAAAATATTAAATTAAGTAATTAAATCTTGACCATTAAATATCTAAAATTAAAGACCATGATTTATTCTCATCTCTCATCTGGGTTACTTGTCATATGAATACGCCTCTATATATATATATATATATTAATATTAATATTGGGGTAGGGATAGGATGGAAACAAATCTTTTTAATATTTCAGAAAATAAAAAGTTATTTTTTACAACTTTTTTATAATAAAGTAAAACAACTTCTTACAAAATGTCGGAAATATGTCCTTTGGGGCATTTGTTGAAGTTTGGTATTTTTATGATATCAGATAGCAAAAAGGGGCATTTCAAAATTTTTCTCAATTTTTTACACTCACTAACAAATTATTAATTTTACTAAATTTATAAATACATGACTAATTGATCGGATCGAAGTAGTAGTTTGTAAAAAACTTGGCTCTATATCTTTTGTATCTTAGTTTACTTATCCTTTTAGATTGAGGATATCTTTATTTTTCTCTATATGAACACCTTTGTAAATGTTTATCATTAACTCATTAATTTTTGCCAAGAATATTTATAGAGGAGAGTGAGACATTCATATTCGATTTGAATTATAGCAATTGTGGGTAAAAGAGTCCATCTCTAATATTACAATTTTATGTACACATGGATTTTTTGTTGATTTTGCTTTTCAGTGAGAACGATTACAAGTTGCTTTAAGGTATCTTTGGACTTGTTAAGGTTGTGACCTTAGTTTTTTTTTGTCTTTTGTTGGTAATTGTCTTTACTTGATTAACTTGTTATTTCCATCTTCTGAGAGTTTGTCTTGAGTAAGCTTTCCGAGTTGATTTATATTCAAATACAACTCAAAATCTATTTATGGTTATTGTTGAGCCCAAGAAATGATACGACATTTCTTACAAATATCTAG
>JAPKLW010001449.1:113587-124362 GCA_026898455.1 Plectranthus barbatus
GGGGGCTGGTTGAGGAGGGGAAGTAGAATCCTTCATACTAGCTCCCACCCACAAAAAAAAAGCTACTCGAAAAAACGAATTAGCTTCATTAAAATAAACAATTTCAATGAAGCTAGGGGGCTATTGTTGAGCCCAAGAAATGATACGACATTTCTTACAAATATCTAGTGTCGCGGTTCCACCCAATCTCGGACCGAGGTAGCGATCGGATCATTAAAGAGCATAAGCTAGTTGGATAATCAACCAGTCCAAAAAGGTAAACTTGCAAGAATCATGGAAGCAACATTAAAGGAGTCAAATCCGACGGATATTGACTCAATTAGATGAAAGTAGGCGTAATCCAAGTGATCTTCCCATTATGTAAATTTATCAGCTTATAAATAGTGAGAAAATCATTGTAACAAGGGACTTTTGGTTTTTCTTCATCATTCTCAATAAAATCTCCAACATTTCTCTATTCTTTTCGAGTATTCAATCTTAAAGGTTAATCCATGAATTTTCATGAATCAACAGTTATAATTGTGGAATCATTTTAAATTAATAGTCTAGTTAGTTTTGTACAAATAAATGATGACTGAGTTAGTTTAATACATTAAAACTGTAAACTATCCTAACAAGTACTCCCTCCGTCCCAAGTAAATTGTCCACATTTCCTTTTTCGTCTGTCCCACAATATTAGTCCACTTTCCTAAAATAGCAAATTTCTCACACTCATCAATAAAATATTCATCCCACTATCACCCACTACTACTCACATGCATTGGTTATTGTGCCCGGTCAAATTATCGGTCAAATGTGAACAATTTGACCGGGACGGAGGGAGTATTTGTCTATGAGATCATGGGTTCGATATTCCCAAAAACATTTGAGTATAGATCAAAAGATTAGAGTATTTGATTTTTAAGTTTGTGAATAAACTCATTATGTGAGCTTGAAGAATTAAGATTCTAAATTAATTTTGTAAAAATATTCATATTTTAATTGTAAGTGTAGTGATTACTTGATTAACTTAAATGAAATCATTTTCTTAATAAAAGTAATGCAAAAACAAAATCATTTAAATTAAAATAAAATAAACTTATTTTCTGCTTTTCACTTTTTTTTTTTTTTTTTTTTTTTTTTGAGCAAAATTTCTGCTTTTCACTTGATATGATCGCATCGGGCCGAGGAGAATTTTCCAACCTCAAACAAAAGTAGTATCACTTTCAGCAGCAAGTCTAGAACCGCCATGACCACTGTGATTGAGATCTGCGGAATCGCACCGGCGCCGGGCGCCGGCGCCGGGCGTCGCCCCCGAGCTAACGGTGCCTCTTGCATTCATGGACATCATATGGCTGCGATTCCACCCCATCCGCCGCCTGCTCTTCTATGACCACCCCTGCTCCGACGCCGACTTCTTGGAAACCATTGTTCCAAAGCTCAAACAATCACTCTCTCTCACTCTAAAACATTATCTGCCCGTAGCTGGAAATCTTCTCTACCCTTCAGACACGGACAAAGGCCGCCCCCTTATCCGCTACGTCTCCGGCGACTCAGTTCAGCTGAAAATCGCCGTGTCTGGTCAGGATTTTGATGATCTCGCCGGGAGTCATGTACGAGATTCTGATCGGTTTTACGATTTCATCCCGGAGATGCCGCCGGTGAGAGAAGAAGGCGAATACAGATTATTCTCTCTCCTCGCCCTGCAGGCCACGCTGTTTCCCGGCCGTGGGATTTGCATCGGAGTGTCCAATCATCACTGCCTCGGCGACGCGAGATCGGTGGTGGGGTTTATGTGGGCGTGGGCTGAAATCAACAAATTTGGCGGTGATGAGGAGTTTCTGTCGAGAAATTCGGAATCTCTGCCGTTTTTCGACAGATCAGTTTTGGGAGATTGTGGAAGAATCAACGATATTTTTTGGGATGTGTTGAAAAATAAGCCTTTGAAGCCATCGTCGTTTCCGTTGCCGACGAATAGGGTTAGATCCTCCTTCACCCTCCATCAATCCCACATTCAAAACCTCAAAAACCTTGTTTTATCGGCAAATCATGGCGTCGCTCACGTCTCTTCCTTCGTCGTCACGGCGGCGTATGTCTGGAGTTGCGTGGTGAAATCCGCCGACGCAGCCGGCGAGGAAAGCGGCGCGGATGAACATGAGATTTTCGTTTTCGCAGCCGACGGCAGGGGACGGCGGAACGCCCTAGTTGATCCACCGGTGCCTCTCAATTACTTCGGAAACTTCTTAGCCGGTGGGATGGTGAACATCAAGCATGGAATCGTGGCGGCGGAGGATGGGTTCCTGGCGGCGGCGGAGGCCATCGCCGATCAAATCAAGAATCGAATAAACGATGAACACAATTTCTTAAACGATGTAGACAGATGGATGTTGGGCATGTCTGAAATCATCAAGTTTAGAACCTTTGCTGTTTCTGGTTCGCCCAAATTCGATATGTCGAAAGCTGACTTCGGATGGGGAATTGCGAGGAGGCTGGAGGTTCTGTCGATGGACGGAGAGAAGTATTCGATGTCGCTGTGTAATTCTACTGATCGCGACGGCGGCTTGGTCGTCGGGTTGTCTTTGCCGGCGGAGAGAATGGAGGCTTTTGCAGTTATATTTGAAAATGGCCTCAATTCACCAACGTTGTAATAGTTTTCATCAAGAAACTTATATGATATATATTTACTATTTTCTGCAAATTTGATTATTTCTTCACCAATTGAAGAAGTTGATATAGCAATTGATGGAATTCAAAGATTTCAATATTGTCAATCCGAATTAATTGAGTAGAGAATTTTTTTTCTAAGTTAATTTCGTCGAATTCAATGATAGGTTTTAGAAAATTTGTAAAGTAATAATCCTCTCTAAAACTATCTTACTAACAATCTAACACAACCCAACTTAATAATAAAATATTATTTTTTCTCTCTTCCACTTACATAATCCACAACCAAACTTAATTTCTATTCTAACAATGACATCCACCCAACCTAAATTATATATTTTTTATATTAATATTTTAATATATATCAATTATAATTTAGTTTAATTATATATTTATATAAAATATATAACTATAATAAAACATTACATACTCTTAAAAATTTAATATTTGACTTGATAATAAAAAATTGTTACAAGAGTTGAAATAAAAATTAAACATAATACAACGAGTTACAAATATAAGCACGAGCTATTAAAGTGATAGTACAATCATATGGATAATCTTGTTGGCTTAAATAATTTTGGGAAGTGAAGAAGTAATTGGGATAATTTGAATTCATAACTAGATATTCAAATGAAGAAACACTAAAGAAAATAGAAGTTGAGTTTGTGAATGATAATGTATGAATATTAGGTTCATTTTATAGAGGAAAAAAATATGAATTTTGATATAATTTATTATTATTATTAACTATTTATTAATTTTATACATAAAATAACTTATTTCTAAAAAGAATTGAGCACCCAATTACCTTATTTCTCAAAGGTGGAGTAATGATTGGTGTCATTCATGTAGCATATATATAGTTTTTTAATTGCAAATCCTTTTGTCTTATTCTATGACATTGTGCGAATGTCATTACTAGACATAATCTAATAATATATAAATTAATGAATGGTTGAATAAAGAGGTAAGCATGATAGAATAGTCAAAAAAAACTGAAGATTTTGAGCAATAGTGACCAAACCCAAGCTGATATGCACAGCGAAACTGAATTTGTTGTTTCAGTAAGCTTGCATTTATCCAAGCTGATAGTGACGTGTCAGCTTGGTTTGTCAAATCATTTAGTTCAGGACTTAAAGTTAAGTATGCTTAAAGTTAGTTTTACAGAGTATACTGCAATACTTGAGTGTTGAGTTTTAAATGAGAGTAAGTTGAGTATGAAAGAAAGCAGTAAATGACAAAGGGTTTTATAGCGGTTTGGACTTTCAAGGTCCTACGTCCACTCTTCACACGTAAGTATGGAAATCCACTTAGTGTTGGATTTACAAGGTGCACCTACGATCTATTGCTTGCTGAAGATTGCCTTGTCCTTTAGTCCACAAGCTCACTCGCCTAGTCCTTTGCATGTCCTCGTCGCTGGAATAGGGTATTTATAGTTTCCCCAAAACTTCAACACGATGATAAATTGCCCGTAAGAGTCAGATTACAAGAAGTACTTGAATATTGTAATCTTTCTTGGAGAGAAAGATTACCAAAAAAACAACTCAATAACTCGTAAGTTCTGAGGAATAGTGCATTTTTAATAGGGAGCTCAAAGAAGAAGTATATGTGGAACAGCCCCAGGCTTTGAAGAAGGAAATCAAGTTTACGAATTGAGAAAGGCTCTTTATGGGTTGAAGAAGGCACCCCGAACTTGGTATGAAACTCTGTCTCAGTTTCTCCTCAAGAACGATTTTCAGAAAGTGGAACATGTCAGTTCCTATGACACAAGCTTGTAAGTTGGTTCAGCAAGAAGCAGTATTCAGTGGCCACATCTACAACCGAAGCTGAGTACGTATGTTGCTGTCGCAAGCTGTTGTGCTCAAGTGCTATGCATCAAGCAACAATTACTTGAATATGAGGTCGAAACTGGATGTGTACCGATCTACTGTGATAACAGCAGTGCAATGTGCATAACGAAGAACCTAGTTCACCATTCAAGAACCAAGCACGTCGACTGATCACTGAAATTTCTACAGATTAATTATAGAAATAGTGGCAAATAAATTTGTAAACCCTAAAGTTATCGATCCAGGGGAATGAAGCAACGAAAAACCTTGAGTACGGAATTATAGTTTCTCAGAAAATTGTTTGAGGCAATCAAAATTTGAAAAGGCTTTTGTATCATAAATTCAGAAATAATATTAAAAACAGTAATTTAGAGAAAACTATTATAATCATGCGAGTTTTCAGGGTTTGTTCAGATAAATGCAAGAGTTCAGATTCCAGGGATTTGAGTACTATCTTTACTAACATATAGAATACATCCTTCAAATGCCAATTTTAATTCCTTGAAAGATGGAAATCAGAGAAATATTGTAAACTCCCTTTTAAGGCAAATTACAAAGTTGATTATTGAAAATCCTTTATCCTTTCGGTCTCAAGAAATAATCAATAACTCCAGAAAACAACAGATAATTTCCTATAATCTAATTCCTTCTTTTTCAGACAAGAACATCAAATTATATTGCGAAATCCTTTTCCTGTTAATCAATTCTTACCCTTTTGAGTCTTAAATTAATTAACTGATAACCTAATCAAGTGGCCAACAGAACTAGGTAGAATAAAAACACAGGATTCCAACAAATCAATCAAGGAAAGGCATTCGAATGAATTAATTCATAGCATGTATTCAAGATAGACTTTTAACCCTAGAATCTGATAGAGAGATTAGTTCAACATATTCATAATCAAAGAAATCATGAAAAGATTAAACATGGAATAATAATCTTGCATTAAAAACTGATGTTCAATGTAGAAGAACAACTTCATAAAATCCCTTCAACTCTGCCTTGAAAAATAATACCTAATACTCAAAATATGACTTAATTCCCCTCAAACTCGAAAATACAAGTGTTTTTATAGTGGTGTAGATATGGTATCAAATTTACAGGAAAGGAAAATCCCAAAATATCAAATTTCCTCGCCCAATAGACACGCTTCTCGGCCGAGATAGATGTCATCTCGGCCGAGATGAGCTGCTCCGCTTTCCTCTTTCTCGGGGTGCCACGTATGCAAGTCGACCATCCACCTCGGCCGAGATGGACTTCGTCTCGACCGAGATGGAGCTCCCGCATCGACCTTCAGCAGCCTGGGGTGTGCGCATCTCGGGGCTTCGTCTCGGCCGAGGTACTCCTCGTCTCGGCCGAGGTACTCCTCATCTCGGCCAAGACAGAGCCGCAACTCCTCCTCTCGAACTTCCTTCAATTTCAGCCTATTTCCTGCAAAATTCCACCATCATAATACCACCTAACACCAAAACACAATCATGCATAAATATAAATCAAAATCGCATGTCTTGAACACTAAATGGACAAAAACTCAACGATAAGTTAGCAAAATAACGAACTTATCATCGACATAAGACATATTTCATTAGAGATCATGCCGAGAAGAAGGATGTATCCATAGAGTACATTCGCACTGAAGATCAACTAGCGGACATCTTCACCAAACCACTCCCTGAAACCAGATTCAAGGAGCTATGCATCAAACTTGGCTTATTGGAATTCGATAAAATTGCAATTGAAGAGGAGTAGATGCGAAATAAAACTTCGTCCAAGCTCTTAGTTTTTTTTCTTCTGATTTTCTTGTTCTCTCAAATACCAAGTATGGTGAAGGTGATGCTGACTAAAATTGAGTCTCAACTCTCAATTTTGCTCGAGTTTTAAAGACTTTCAATTGCTTACAAGTGATGTCACCGAAATCTTTCCACTTCTGACTATTTTCCAAGTGGTGTCACCAACATAATTCAAAAGATGTGAAGATTGAAGAAGACTTGATTTGAAGACGGCGTTCGAGGAATTGATGACGACGGTCTCAGTTTTTAACTTGGCTTACTTCTCAGTATGGAGGCTTCATACTTAACCATTTTTTTGGGAGAAATCCAAAGTGGTGTCTACACAAAACTTAGTATGGAGTTCTCTACTTAGCTAAATCTTTCACAGAATATTCTAAGTGGTGTCCACGAAAGAAGGAGAAACTTACTCTTCAACTAAGTTTCAGTACGGTGGACACGTACTCAGTATGAATTTCCAACACTTAGCCAAATTTCTGAAATTTTTGGTGGACCATACTGACTTACCAAGAAAAACCAAGTTTTGGTTTCAACTCTTAGAAGATTTTAAAAGGACGGATGTAGAATTAAACTGAGTTCCAACTCTCAGTTTAGAATCCGACTCTTAGTCAGTACGAAAGTATAAATACAAGGATTGAAATTCAAATTCCAATGTTGATTGTATCGGATTTGATGCACTAAATACGTATCAGGCGGAGATGAATCAGTGTTTATCACGTAGACCACGCCACTTCCCCACGTCATTCAAGTCAAATCCCATGACGCTCAATGCGAAACAAATCATCTAAACAGTCGCCAATTTCCAAGAAACTGATAGGATTCTACGATACATTTATTAATCATAAATGATCTTTTCCGCTATAAATAGGGTTCTTATTCGACTTTCCTGTGGAAACATTTTTCATTGTCGAACCCTTTCTTCCAGGTTTATACTTAAAAAATCGTTCATCTCTACCCTTCAAATCTTGATCTCAATAGCGAAGAAGCCCAAGCTACCAGATATATCAAGATCTACCCTTTTTGGGAACGGTCAAAGAGGGGGAATAGAAGTATGGAAGTTGCAGAAAACATTAGAATCATGGGCATAGCAGCTCCAACAGCAAAAGTAAAGGCATAGAAAATCTCTCTGTTTTATACTTTGAGTCTACGAAGTATGGGCTGCTCTAGGCTCACATAGAAGAGATCTCTTCGCTGCATGTGGGATGTTCTCCTTGCTCATCTCAGCTGCAAAACCAGAGAAGGAGTCTCCCGCATGTCTTGCTACTGCTGCCGGATTACCTTTGCCAATGGCAACGCCAGCATACCTCCGAGAGCAAAGCTGTTGAAAGCCGGCATGAGGGAAGTAGAAAGCAGTCAAACCCGCTTCTCTCAATGCACAGGCTGCAACTTGATGAAGACAAAGAACAAAAGCAACCTAGTATAGACTTGTAATAGTTATGTATAGGACCTTTTTAGTTAGTTTATCCCTATACTTGTAAAATATTAAAGGATAAACTAACTAGTTGATGACAATCTCTTTTTGTCCAACAAAGGTCTTTGTTCTTCACATGCAGGCTTCTGACTCTCTCGTACTTAAGATTTAATTTCTCTAAACTTACTTCATAAATTAATCGAGCAATATCTCTCCAAAATTATAAGGAGAAGATCTTAAGTAGAAAGCTGAGTTTAAGGGGGAATCTTTCTGAGTTTAATGTCTTACATGTAAAAACTCTAAAGATTTTCACTCCTCAACTGCTTAGATTAGAGATGGCTTTGACCACTCAAAAAACGGGGAAATTGTTAAGAACTTTGTTAGAAACTTCCTTTCTTTTATCTTATGTTTTGGTGGGTCAAATCCTGAGAAAACCATCTTAGTCAGTTTTTCAGCTTAGAGTTCTATTTTGTAATCCATGTATAGGATTAATTGAGTTGTAATAGAACAAAGGTGTTGAAGACTGAGTATCGAAAATGCTCGAGAATTAAAGAAGTGTTCGTGCGAGAAACTTGGTTTCACCAAGTATGACCAAGGGTATATTGAGTTTGGGTACTCAATATAGTGCCAACCATACTGACTTATGAGAAGTTAGTATGAGGATTGCCATACTGACTTGGAAAGTCAGTATGAGGGTTGCCTATACTGACTATGGGAAGTCGGTATAGAAGTCTTTGATCTTTAAGCACGAGGAACACAAAAAACCGAGCTTAGTCAGACTTGGACAAATGCTTGCTAAGTAAAAATCAGTACGAGGATGCTTATACTTGCTCATACTTAGTTAGAATTTCAAACACCCAAGTGTTCTCCTATAAATAGGAGTAAACTTTGACAGAAAGAGGTAACGAGTTACGAACCACGAATCTCATGAAAACATAAGCCAAAGTTCTGTCAAACTTACATAAAAAAAGTTTGTTGTCTACTCCGTGTTTGCGAATGCCAACCAACTGAGTTCTGGGAAGAAAACAAACATTCAACCACCAAGGAGAAGGCTGCGTGGTGCGTCCTCACTTCAACTTGAAGACTGAGTCTTACAAGGAGTTGCTAGGCGAGACAGCAGACCGAAGGACGGAGCGCCGATGGGTTGTGCGTAGATCGTAAGGAGGCTTGTATTTATACTTAGTGAATTTCCAGACCAAGTGTCTAAAAAGTGGACGTAGGACTTTGATTCCGAACCACCAGTGGCAGAGGTAGGATTTGACGTTCGTGGGGGCTATACTTCACTACGTCGATAATTTAGGAATGTCAAACGGGTCAATCCGTAGGATTTTGAGTTAGTCATATTGGGTTGAAGATTGATCGATCCGTGCTAAATGGGCCGCAATTTTTTTGGTTGAAAAATTTCAACCGTAATGTAATATTTCGGTTTTTGAACTGGCCCATCGAGTTTTCTTGAATCAATAATCTTGAGACGACCTGTAAAACTCACTAAATTCAATCGTATAATATGTATCCCATATGATTTACGAGGGTATTTGGCCAAATATCATTTCGTTAATTCATCTCTACGAGTCACCAATAACACCGTCATCTGATAATCCAATCTCTTTGGAAACTCTTTTTCTACTATCATTGTTATTCTCATAGTCATTAGAACTCAAATTATTTGTACTTGAAGCCTCAACTTTGGATTTGAAACATTTGTGAAATTTTGGAAAGATTTTTTCCAATAATTTAATTTTTTTCCCTAGATAATAACCAAACACTTTGATATAGTGAATTGTATAATTACAATTGATATTGCGTTAAATAAGTTCATAAAATAAATAAAATTATAATTAAAATTTACAATAATCAATAATTAAAATTCTTTTCACAATTTAAAACAAAACTACAAAACAACAATAATAATTAATAGTTGCAATTCACATAATAAATAATCAAAATTTACAATAAATATTCAAAAATAACGAATAATCAAAATTTACAAACAAAACAAATTAACAATAAGAACTTTAGATTTTAATAATAATTATTATAATTTGTAAATTACCATACATCATCAACGCTCAATGTAATGATAAAATATCCGATTTGAAAGGAAGAAAATTGAATTTTTCTTACTGAACTGAACGAAGGACAAAAAAAAAAAAAAAAACATACAAACAGTGCCACAACTTTTTATGTAAATTGTTTACTTTTTAATTTAATTTCACTAACTTTTCATAGAAGTTGGGTCAGCCCAACTAAGTTTTTCATCTATAATTTTTTATTCTTTGTTTTGGTCCAACTAAATTTTTTATCTATAATTGTTTATTCTTTGTTTTCGTCGGGTATGTGACCAGAATAGTTCGAGACGCTCAGCATAAGTTGTATTTTTTTCATATACATATATGAGTAAAAAAAAATAAGAAATTTTGGCCGTGGGATCGGGTGCCCCTGCGAACCACTATAAAATATCCTGTGTCCTTTACTGCTTTCATTTAAGTTTTCGCATACTTAGTTTCTTTAAACTTGATTTTAAACCTTCAATACTTATCCAAGTATTAAGTGTATATCTTGCGACTTAAGATTTATTCGACCTAAGCTTAATCTTTCAGAGACCATAAACTGAGTTCTAAACAGTTTAGGAAACAAGTGCAACTCAAACTTACTTTCCGCTGCATATTACGTACTCTGATCTCAGGACTAGGGGTGTTCGCGGTCCGGTTCGGCCGGTTTGGAAGGAAAATTTCGGCCAAACCGATAGGTACGGTTTGAAAAATTTTCAAACCAAACCGGCCAAATAATTTTTTGAAACCAAACCGGCCAAACCATATAAAAACGGTTTGGTCCGGCCGGTTTGACGGTTTGAAAAGAAATATGTTTCAACTTTCAACAATCTACTATAATTTGTACAAAACTAGGGCCTAAATACAAATTAATTATTTTATAATATTTGTTACTACTTATAATAATATAATTTTATTCTAAAAATCTTATATTTATAATTTAATGTAAATCAAAAGAAACACATGGGTCAAATGTATTAAAATTATGACCTTAAAATTCAAATGTAAAATTGAAAGAGATGTGTAAAATTATTATTATAAAGTTCATGCT
>JAPKLW010001449.1:139243-156371 GCA_026898455.1 Plectranthus barbatus
AGTGGTCTGTACACTTGCAGAATAGCGTGTTGAAAAATACGCTATCAGTAGACGACCTTTTTTTACCTGAAGTTGGTCGAAGAGGCTCTGGAGTTCCTTCGTCAAGGCGGAAATCCAATTAGTGGGTCGCCATTTTTTTTTTGTCATTTACCCAGTTCACTTGGTACCGTGCCTAATCGTGGTTCTTTCCTTGTTGTAGATCCTCCTCGAACAGAGCTTACTTCGGAGGAGCAGGATCGAGTTGACCGGGCCTAAGACGTGTCGGAGAGTGACCGTCACTGGTTGACAGTGAGGAACGGCAGGTCGGTGACTGCAGAGGCCATCTTCGATAGCGAGCTTCGAGCTAGCTCTTTTATCGAAGAAATGACTCGTTCACGCCGCCCGAATGTTTCCGTCGAGCGGGTCGCTGCGGCTCTTCGCGTGAAGAGGAGAGCCAAAGAAGAAGAGGAGATTCGGCGCCGCCCTCAGAACCCTCCGAAGCCCCCGACCCTAGACTCTGGCCACCAAGATCCGCCTCCCCCACCTCCTTTCCAGCCCCAGGGGAGACCACGGTCGAAGATTATCGCCCTTCGGCTCGCCATGATGCCTCGCAGAGGGTCGAGGAAGGTGGAAGGCGCCGGGAGAGAAAGTCTGAGCCGTCGGGGCGTCGGAAGCGGCATCGCTCCCTGGAACGCGAGACGCGTCGGGACGATCTTCGGAAGTCCGTCGTTGTCTCCACCACGCCTCCGGATCCGCTGGTGGACGCCTTTCTGGTCCGGGCTCGCCAACTCTTACTGGGCCAGCCTTCGGTCAGCCAGTCGGGGACCGCTTTGGCGCGCCTCGAGCGCTACCAACTTCGCCAATTGCAGGTATAGGCTCGGGTTCTTTGCAACATTCACCCCTTTGTGCGGGTTCTGACTTATTTTATCGTTGCAGGCTCAGGTCGAACTCGACTCTATTCAACACGAGCTCAATGTCTTCGCCGAGAAGTGTGCCAGAGAGATATATCAGCTTCGCAAGGAGTCTGACTCCTCGAAGAAATACGTGGACACTCTGAATGAGAGGCTGACTGCGGCGGACGAGAGGCTTGAGGCCGCTGTGAAGGAGGCGGAGGTTGCCCGTGCCGAGCTTGGGGAGCAGCGGAGGAAGGTTGTCGAGGCACAGGTCAACTGTGACAAGGTGTTGGCCGACATGCGCAAGAGGAACGAGCTGGTTGCATCGATGGATTCTCGACTTAAGGTCCAACGGGAGAGCTATTCGGCCAAAGTTCAAAAGTACGAGGAGAAGATAGCCTCGTTGCTGTCTGGTGAGGGTCTCAATTTCGGGGCACTTATCACATCCCCGCACTTCGCCGAGACGTACGAGGTACTTTTTGTATTTGACTCTTCTTTCCTTACTCGTGATTCGTTCGGGTCTGACCTCTTTGCAGACGCTTTCTGAGCAGGTGGAGGGCGAGGTCCGGGAGAGGATCGGTGCAAAATACCCGGACCTCGATCTAAGCTTTCTCGATGAACTCGAGAAGGAGGAGGAGAAGATTGAGGAGCAGGAGAAGGGGCTGGATCAGATCGACCAGCAGGGGCCGCAGCAGGACCAGGGCCATGCTGATCAGAATCGAGAGCCTGAAGGTTTCGTCTTCGGCTCGGAGCCCAATCCGAATGCCACTCCCGACCCTAACGCCACTGTCTGATTGGCATCTTTCAGATTTTAGATTCTAATTTCTTTTGACTGTAAAACGTTTGACTCTGCTTTCGGATCCAAGATTCACTCAGTTTTTCTCGTGCTTTGTATGAGCTTTGATTTGATGTTTGCTTTCGGTCTTAGAGTCATGCTCTCATCGCCTTAGTTATCTGTGTGAGTTCGAACGAAGTTCGCTGATTTGGAGTCCATGATGCTGGCTGTATATTCCTGCAAGACATCCATGTGGGTTTGGGCGATGCCGAAGCATCGCCCCTCCGACGCTCAAGTTAGTGATTGTTCGTAAGTTAGATATAAGCGAAAATTAAAAAAGACAAACTTAACAAATAAACGAAGTGATAAGCGTATCTGATGGACCGAGCTTGTCGATCCTGTGTCAAAAATAATATTTCTTTAAGTGCTTGATGTTCCAGTTGTTCCCGATTTCTCTTCCGTCATGAGCTTCTAGGTGATAGGCGCCCTGGCCTACGACCCTGGTTACTTTGTAAGGTCCTTCCCATGTTGGTGCGAGCTTTCCTTGGCTTCGATCTTTGGTGTTTTGGAAAATCTTCCTGAGTACCCAGTCTCCTTCCTTGAAAGTGCGCAAATGGACCTTTTTGTTGAAGAATTTTTCGACGTGTTTCCTTCTCTGGGCCATGTTCAGGAGTGCTTGCTCTCTTTTCTCGTCTATGGTTTCCAAGTTCTTCATCAGGTTGTCACTGTTCTCGAGCTCTTGGGAAGCTTCTACGCGCAGGCTTCTTGCTCGGACTTCTGCGGGGATAACAGCTTCTTCACCGTATGCTAGAGCGAATGGTGAGCTTCCGGTCGAGGTCCTGGGAGTGGTTCGATATGACCATAAAACTCCCGGGAGTTCGTCTACCCACTTTGATTTGTGGGCCTCGAGCCTCTTCTTCATTGTGGCCATGATTGTTTTGTTCGTCGATTCGGCCTGTCCATTCGCCTCCGGGTACCTTGGCGTTGAGAACACTAGTTTGATATTGTAAAGATCGCAAAATTCTTGTACTTTTCGTCCTGTGAACTGAGTTCCATTATCTGTTCTGATTTCCTTTGGTATCCCGAATCTGCATAGAATATGGATCCATAGAAATTTGATCACTTCTTGTTCTCTTACGTTGGCGAAAGCCTCTGCTTCGACCATTTAGTGAAATAGTCGGTGGCTACTAATATGTATTCTTTCTGTCCGACTCCTTTTGGTAACTTTCCTACTATGTCCATCCCCCAAGCCATGAAGGGCCAGGCCGCGACCGTGCAGTGGAGTGGTTCTGCGTGGCTTTGTCTGGTTACTTCGAATCTTTAGCACGCCTCGCAGCTTCGTACGTAGTTCTTTGCATCTTTTCGTAATGTTGGCCAGTAGAACCCTGCCGATATAACTTTGTGCGCCAGTGGTCGGGCTCCTTGGTGGCTTCCACAATCGCCTTCATGTATTTCCATTAGTACGACCTGCCCCGAGGCGGGGTCCAGGCATTTAAGTAATGGTCCTTCGATGGACCTCCGGTACAGGTTCCCGTTGTAGATCGTGTATTTGGCTACTGTTCGGGCGAGGCGTACGGCCTCGATTCTGTCTGTGGGCAGGACGCCGTCGGTTATGTATTTCCATATTGGTTTGATCCACGAGCTGCTGGGAGATATGTCCATGACCTCTACGGGCCTTTGAGTGGCTGGTTCCTCGGCCCAGGTTATGATGATCGACTTGTCTTGCTTGCTTACTTTAGTAGAGGCCAGGTTTGCTAGGGCGTCGGCTTCTGCATTTTCTTCTCGCGCAACGTGCTTTATCTCGCATTCATCGAACTCATTCCGTACTTCTCGGGCTAGTGCGCAGTACTTTTGGAGTCGTGGCTCCTTTACTTGGAAATGATCTTCCATTTGCATTATTACTAATTGCGAGTCCCCTCGTACTTGAAGTCTAGGAGCCCCTAGTTCCTTCGCGAGCTGCATCCCTCGAATTAACGCTTCATATTCCGCTTTGTTGTTGGTTGCCTCGAAATTCAGGCGGATAGCCCTTTCGAATAGCTCCCCCCATGAGCTTTGTAGCCTGAGGCCAGCTCCGTTACCATACATATTGCTCGACCCATCTACTTGCAAGGTCCAAGGTTCTTTGGTTGCCTCGCCTATTTCTAGGCTTGCGACCTCCTTTTCTGCATCGGTCTGTAGTTTTGTGGTGAACTCGGCTACGAAGTCGGCCAGTACTTGTGACTTGATGGTAGTGCGAGGTTCGAACTCGAGGCCATAACCTCCGATTTCTACTGCCCATTTTAATAATCTGCCGGATAAGCTTGGCTTCGAGAAAACGGTTCGCAACGGATATGAGGTTACCACCTTGACAGGGTGTGATTCGAAATAAGGTCGCAGCTTTCTTGACGCCGTGACTAGTGCTAAGGCTAGTTTTTCCAGTGTTGTGTATCTGGTCTCTGCATCGAGCATTGGCTTGCTTGCGTAGTGCACGGGGTGCTGTTTCCCGGCGACCTCTTTAACTAGTGCTGCCCCGAGCGCATGTTCGGACACTGACAGGTAGAGCAATAATGTTTCCCCTTCTCCGGTTTAGACAGGAGTGGGGGGCTGGTTAGGTAGTCCTTCAGTCGCTCGAGTGCTTTCGCACATTCGTCTGTCCACTCGAATCCTTTTCTAAGAACTTGAAAAAACTCATGTGTTCGATCTGAATATCTCGAGATGAATCGGCTTAGTGCGGCCAACCTGCCGGTGAGCTTTTGAACTTCTTTTGGGCTCCGGGGATGCTCGATTCCCTTCACGGCTCTGATCTGCGAGGGGTCGGCCTTGATTCCTCGATGAGTCACTATGTGGCCTAGGAACTTTCCAGATGCTACTCCGAAGGTGCACTTTGCTGGATTCAGTTTCATTCGATATTTGTTCAATATTTCGAAGGCTTGTCGCAGATGGTCCACGTGATCTTTGGATTCTTTCGATTTTACCAGCATGTCGTCGATGTATACCTCCATCGTTCTTCCTATTAGTGATTCGAACATCTTGTTGACGAGCCTCTGGTATGTTCATCCAGCATTTTTGAGTCCGAACGGCATTACTTTGTAACAGTATATGCCTCTGTTTGTCATGAAGGCGGTCTTTTCTTGGTCTTCTGGATGCATGAGGATCTGATTGTATCCTGAAAACGCATCCATGAAGCTCAGCAGTTCGTGCCCTGCGGTTGCATCAACGATATTGTCGATATGTGGCAGTGGGTATGGATCTTTAGGGCACGCCTTGTTCAAGTCGGTGTAATCCACGCAGACTCTATTTTTTCCGTTCTTCTTTTTCACCACCACGACGTTGGCAAGCCATGTCGGGTATTTTACCTCTCTTACAGACCCGACGTCCAGTAGCTTCTGTATTTCTTCATTGATTGCGTCGTTCTTCTCGACCGGGAACTTCCTTCTTCTTTGTTGCACGGGCCTGTGATTAGGATCGACCTGCAAGCGATGAGTCATTATTTCTGGGTCGATTCCTACCATGTCCTGATGGGACCATGCGAAGGTGCCTTTCTCTGAACTGAGAAATTCGATTAACTGCGTCCGAACTTCCGGATTTAACCCAGCACCTTTGTTTGTTTTCTTTTCGGGGTCGGCCGGATCGAGCCCAATTTCTTCAGTTTCTTCAGACTCCCCTGCCGGTGGCAGCGGGTCGCTCCTAGTGAGGTGCTGTTGAGAGCATACGGCTTTGAAGCTCGCATAATAGCACTCCTTTACTGCACTCTGCTCTCCCCGGATCGTGCAGACTCCCTCGGGGGTTGGAAATTTGACTACTTGGTGAAACATGGACGGTACCACCTTCAGCTGGTGCAGCCAGGGCCGTCCAAGTAGGGCGTTGTAGGCGCTGGGTGCATCGATGATCATGAAGGGTATATCGTGATGCGCCCCCCCACAGTATGTGGGTAGCACTATGGTACCGATCATCATCTGGACCCCTCCGTTGAACCCAATCAGCGGGGTTTGCGACCGGACTATTTTCTCTTCCGGGATCTTCATCTCTTTTAGTGCGTGCATAAATAGTATGTTCGCCGAGCTTCCATTGTCAACCAAGATCCTCTTCACCAGACAGTTTGATATTAACAGAGAAATTACCAGGGCGTCGTCGTGGGGGTGACTCAGCCCCGGTGCCTCCTCGCTTGTGAACTCGATCGGTGATGGCTGGGGTTCTTTCGTGGGACCACTGCTTCCTCTCTAGTCAGCCTTCGGGCTTTTTTGGCGGCTGATCTCGTGATGCCGCTAATCTCCAAGCCCTCGGTTATGCAATTAATAGTTCGAACTGGCTGCGGAGATCTGGGCTTCACCGCTTTGGAGGGCCCAGACTCATCGACCCGTTTTTCTCGTGTCCATGTTCTCTTCCCACGGTCCGACAAGTACTCAGACAGGAGTCCCTTTTCAGTAGGTCGACCACCTCCAAACGCAAGGCTCGACAATCCGCAGTTGTATGCCCGTGATCGTTATGAAACTCGCAGAACTTCTGGGCATCCTGCGAGGCCGGGTCGGCCTTCATCTTTTGGGGCCACCTCACCTTTTTCGGCATCCTGCGAAGCACGTTCTGGACGAGGTCCGCTGGCTCGATTGATAGCGTATACTCCGGGACGTACGTACCGAGGCTGTTTATTTGAGGCGGCTTATGGTAAGGGTGCGACCTTGGGGGGCGTCTGTCCCGTTGTTCACGTCGATTCTCATCACGCATGTTAGATCTTCCGCTACCGCGGCGCGCCCGACGGTAAGGTTCATCTTCTTCCCATTTGATAAGTGCCCAGGCCCTATTCAGGGCGTCGTCCATCGTCTGGCAGGGATAAATGGACAGCTCGCGGTACAAATCTGAATCCACATCAAGGCCTTTAGTAAAAGCTCGCACAGCGGTGCTGTTAGGACAGTTCGGTACCGCCACCATTTCTTTATTAAAGCGGGACAGGTACGCCCTTAAGGTCTCGCCAGGCTTCTGGATTACGGCGTAGAGATCATCAGGATGCTTGTCAAGGCGCCTGCTGCTCGAATACTGGCGAAGGAACAGTTGATGCAACTCTGCAAACGTTGAGATCGAGCTCCGGGGCAAGTTGATAAACCATTGGAGAGCAGGCCCCGTTAGGCTCGAGCCAAAACTTTTGCACATGCAGGCTTCCATCTGGGCACCCGAAATTGCAAGGGCCAACATCTTTTGCCTATAAACGGCGATGTGGTTTTCTGGATCTGAAGTTCCATCGTAGAGGACGAAATTCGACGGGGAGAACCTGGGTGGTAGCTCCGCCCCTGCAATCTCCGGTGTGAATGGGGAATCGGCATAACTCTCGCGGGGTATGGTCTTCTCTGGCGGAGGGAGTCCGGGCACTTTGGCGAGCAATGACTCGAAGTATCTGAGTCTCTGCTCGAATCTCCTTTCAATCTGTAGGACTGCCCGAGCCTCGAGGTGATCCGATTGATCGACCTGATCTGGGCGTAGGGGTGGAGCTCCTGGCGTTTCCTGATGGTCTGTCCTTGCGGTCCGATTAAAGTCGTCTTCCAAGTTTCTCGTAGTATCTCGGACGTCTTTTCCAGTACTTCTAGGCTCCTCGACGATAGGGTGGGCGTTGTTTGCCTGGAGCTGTAATCGCCGGTTTTCCCTTTCGAGGAGCTCATACTTCCTCGCCATGTCCTCCATTCTAGCCCCCATCGTCTCGATCATCTCCCTTGCACCTTGCACTTTTGTTACCAGTTTTGCAACGTGGGGATCCCCCAGTATATTTGGCGGCGGTGGGTGGTGGGAAGGTTAGTTCTCCAAGGGGAGTGGCGTTGAATGTTCTCATATGGTCGGTTATTGATCCTTCTGCGTTTGGTGGGCGTGGAACCTCTTCGTTGGCTGCTGGGGTCCGACCTCATCCGAGCCCTGGCGGAGTTCCTCGGAGTGCTCCTGGGTTGGCTTCCTTAGCGTGACTTTCCGTCGGAGCACCTTTCTTATCGTCGGTAGAGCGCGTCTTTCCTGGATCATCCGCCATTTCTGCAAAGGAAAAGTCAGGATTTGTTCCCGGGGCCCCACGGTGGGCGCCAAACTGTTGCGGGTACAATTATTTAGAATAAGGAGCCCCAAGAACAGAAAATATAAATATGCATAGAACGATGTAAAAGACATAATACAGAATTATGGTGCGCTAGATGTTGATTATGGTTCACCAAAAAGCATAAGAAAAATGGGAAGAGAGAAAGAGAGAGATCAGAAAAGCCGTCCTTCGCTTGGAGGAGGGCAGTAGTTTTTATAGCATGGGGGATCTCCTTAGGGTTTCCTAGATTTCTGCTCCGGTAGTTAGGAAGTATCTCCGGGGTGATCGGGGCATCTTGTTAGTAGTGCAGTTGGTATTTTCCGGGAATATCGCCTATGAGCCGTTGGCGAACGTTATCCTTCTTCGAGGTGGAACATGGAGGGTCGATACAGTTACCTCGAACTTTCCTACTGACGAGCGAGCTACTTTCTGGGTTGGTCGAACTATTTTGCAAACTTCCGTGAAGCGGCTCGAATTCTATCTTTGGTTACTACGCTCTAGCTTGGTCCGATTGTTGCGGGTCGGTTCATTAATTCATTCGATTCGGGTTCTTTAGTGGGTCGGATCTGACTCAGCCTTCAACAGACAGTTAATCAACAATTTGGACAGTTTGATTAGAGGATTATTACTTCTTTACAAATTGGTTGATCAACTTTTTCAATTGGTGAAGAAATCATCGGATTTGCAGAAAATCATATAAATTTTTAATGAAGAAATTAATTACAACATTGGTGATGATTTGAGGCCATTTTCGAATATAACTGCAAAAGCCTCCATTCTCTCCGCCGGCAAAGACATTCCGACGACCAAGCCTCCGTCGCGATCAGCGGAATTACACAGCGACATCGAATATTTCTCCCCGTCCGTGGACAGAATCTCCATCCTCCTCGCCTTCCCCCATCCGAAGTCAGCTTCCGACACATCGAATTTGGGCGAACCAGAAACGCGCAGGTTTCTCACGTTCGCCATTTTCGACATGTTCGAGATCCAACTCTCCGGATCTTTTAAGAAACTGTGTTTATCGTTTATTTTGTTCTTGATTTGTTCGGCGATGGCCTCCGCCGCCGCCAGGAACCCGTCGCCCGCCGCCACGTCTCCATGCTTGACGTACGCTTTCCCGGAACCTAACCAGTTTTCAAAGTAATTCGCCGGCACCGGTGGATCCACCAGGGCGTTTGGCCGTCCCCTACCGTCGGCCGGAAAAATGATAAGCTCGGTCTCATCTTCTCCAACTACTTCGCCGGCTGCGCCGGCGGATTTCGCTAAGCAACTCCAGACATACGCCGCCGTGACGACGAAGGAAGAGACGTGAGAGACACCGTGATTGGCGGATAAAACCAGATTCTTGAGGTTTTGAATATCGGATTGACGGAGGGTGAAGGAGGATCTAACCCTATTCGTCGGCAACGGAAACGACGGCGGCTTCAACGGCATATTTTTCAATACATCCCAATAAATATCGTTGATTCTACCACAATCTCCCAAAACTGATCTGTAATAAAATGGCAAAGATTCAGCATTTCTCGACGTAAACTCCTCATCGCCGCCAAATTTGTTGATTTCGGCCCACGCCCACATAAACCCCACCACCGATCTCGCGTCGCCGAGGCAGTGATGATGCGCTAAACCGATACAAATCCCACGACCAGGAAACAGCGTGGCCTGCAAGGCGAGGAGAGAGAATAGCCTGTATTCACCTCTCTCTCTCGCCGGTGGCATCTCCGGAACAAAATCATAGAACTGATCAGCATTTCGTGCATGACTGCCGGCGAGGTCGTCAAAATCTTGACCGGAGATTGCAATTTTCAGCTGAACTGAGTCGCCGGAGACGTAGCGGATGAGGGGGCGGGTTTCGCCCGTGTCTGAAGGGTAGAGAAGATTTGCAGCGACGGGGAGGTAGTGTTTTAGAGAGAGAGAGAGAGAGATTGCTTGAGCTTTGGAACAATGGTTTCCAAGAAGTCGGGCTCGGAGCAAGGGTGGTGGTAGAAGAGTAGGCAGCGGATGGGTGGTATGGCAGCCAGTACAAGTCCATGAATGAAAGAGCCACTGTGAGCTCGGCGGCGACGCCTGGCGCCGGTGGGATTCCGCAGGTTTCAATAATAGTTGTCATGGCGGTTTCTCGCTGATCGACTAGCTTCGATGTGGAAATATGAGGTCAGTTCCTCTACACCAACGACTACATATTTATCTAAAATTTTGAATAGTATATTTGAGTTTAAAATGGAAAAAAAATAGATACAAATGTTTAATAACAAAGTTTAATGGTAGATTATGTAAAAGTATATATAAATATTATATAAATATATATATATATATAAATAATACTAAATAGGGATTGGATCCAGTGATAAAAATTCCTCCTCGTAATAAAATGATAAAATCGCTTGATTACCTTTATAATGTTGATTGATTATATTTTGGTTGTTGCTTGATCGTATATCAGTTGTTGCTTGATCATTTATTGTTTGATTGCGTTTTAATTGTTGCTTGATAAAATATCAGTCATTGATTTAATTAGATCTAAAAGATGAGATTCATTCTTATTTTTAATATACTTATTTATTATCATATGATCCTATCTCATACTAAATATATATCTATCTATATATATACTAAAGCAAATAAGTGAAAAAAATAACTGTTCCCTCCAGAATTATAGAAAAACGTATATCAATATTTTTAATTAATATTAATCATAATAATCAATTTTGTACTATAAATATTGTTGGTCTTATTTTCAATTTCTATATTCCATGATAAAAGAGAATTATCTTCATTAATTGTCAACAAAATATTTCATTTTTTTACCAATATTTCAATAATTTATATAAATTCGATAATCAAGCTATAATTAAATTTATACAATAATGTGCAAACTTAAATGATGATTACAAAAAAGATTATTTTAAAATTATATTTTTTAAAATCGTAAGACAGTATTCCTTCCGTCCCAGTGAGGTAGTCCTATTTCTTTTCGGCACGGGAATTATGGTTGTGAATGTAGTGAAATTAATAATTTATTGGTGAGTGTGAAAAAAGTTTGTCATTTTATGAAAATAGGACAATTATATGGAAAAATGGGACCACTTCAAAGAGACAGATGGAGTAATATTTAATAAATTAATAAGATAGATTAATATAACATTAGTTAATTTATCATTTATATTTATAATTTATATAATATTTTATAGTTTATATATTAATTTTTATAAATCCCATACAAATTAATTATTTTTATAATTTAAAATATTGAATTATATATAATATGTGCTATAACGATTAATAAGCAACTCATTAATGTAATTACAAATATAATTATAGAAATTTATATATAAAATTATAGTCAAATATTACATGTTATTTTATAATTTTAATTTAAATTAGTAAAAGAACATATATGTTGACATTTAAAATGTGGGTACCTTAGTTCAATTTTTTTCTATTTTATTTTATTTAATATTTTTATTTTGTGCTAAAATATATAAAATGTGAGTATATCAGTTTTACTTTTTAAGTTACTTAAAACAAAATATCTTCAATTCCGTTTTAAGGTTTTAAATTCGATCATTTGATCTAAATCAAACAGACGAAATCCAATTTATATATATGTAACATTTATTATAATTTAGAGTTTCATTATTATTTTAGGAATGCCATGATTTATAATAAATTTTGGTGATCCTTTCGTTCTGAATTGAAATTTAATTTTTTGGATCTTAAATTAATAATTAAATTATTTTTTGGGTCTTAAATTGATTAAATTCCTAAATTTTATTTGGTAGGATTATTTGATGTCTAGAAGAAATCTTGTAACTTTGTTGGTAGTGAATACCAAAAATATACACATACAAACAAAATAATATATGATATAGTTCTAGGTCACACATCTTCATTGAATTAACTTTGATGAAACAAAAAGGTTGCATGATTATAATACTTAGATTTTATGATTTGTTAAATATTTGAATTAATAAAAAGTAGGATTTACTGCTCACATGGCCAGGCCTTGTTGTTCGTTGACTGACCAATTAAAAATATCTGACATATTTAAATAAATCAAGAGTGATAATTACAGATATTATTATAATTAGAAAAAAGAAAAAAAAAGATTTTAATGTAACGTGAGAATTAGTCGTTAAGGGCTGCACGTTTCAACGTTTACGTCCCCATTCAAACTAGGGGTGTACACGGTCCGATTTAGCCGGTTTGAGGGTTGAAGTATGGACCAAACCAAATAATACGGTTTGAAAAATTCTCAAACCAAACCGGTCAAATTAATATTTCAAACCAAACCAAATAAAACGGTTTGGTTCGGCCGGTTTAACGGTTTGAAATACGACGTTAACGGGCAAAGTCAAAACGTAGAAAAATCTCATATTTTTAGCTACAATTTATTTGAAAAATTAAAAAAAAAACTAATAGTGGCTCTCATCGGCAATGTACGAGACAATCTTAATAAAAACAAACAATTAATGACATAAAAAAATAATAGTTCATATCACATTCTAAAAAATAATAGTATGGTAAAATTAATAAGATACGATAACGATGAAGCTTGCCCAGAGAATAGAGAATACAATAAGGGAGAGACATTTGAATAAAATTGTGAGATTGAAATATTGGATAATTTAAGATTTATTTTATATTTCAGAAAATAAATAAAATTTAGAAAAAGAATTAAAATGAGATTGAAATATTTGATAGTTTAGGTTTTATTTTAGATTTTAAAAAATAAATAAAAATGTATGAGAAAAATAAAAATTATATTATGTTGCATAGAGAATTTGATCTCATACCTCATAAAAACTAAAATCTAGATAGAACCACTATACTAAATGTACTATATTTATGCTTTTAGTATAAAATATAATTTAAATATTTATTATTAATATAAACGGTCCGGTCCGGTCCAAACGGCCGGTTTCTCTACTCAAACTGTGGACCAAACCAATTAATACGGTTTGAAACTTATTGTCCGGCCGGCCGATTTTCGCACTTGTCAAACTGGCCAAACCGGCCAAATCATTTCGGTTTGGCCGGTTTGGACCAAACCATGTACACCCCTAATTCAATCAAAAATTCACATAAAACCAAAATCTCTTCAATTAAATATTATTTAATTGTGATTTCCTACTATTTGAGAAATATTATTAGTCATAAATATAATATATTTAATTGTTAAAGTTTTATTGTTGTAGAACCATTTATTTATTTGATATTTTGTATTCCATCAAAGAAATTTATTTATAGCCAATGCAGCTGATAAAATAAATTAGTTTTTTAGTAATCACTATTTGATAACTATAGTGATAACGTAAATTATAGTTTTCCTTACTATACCCAATTAAAATATATAATAATTTTCTAAATTATCCTTATTTTCGATGATCGATTGGTAGCTATTATTGTAAGCGAATTCGATTAATGGCAACACTTATTCCCAATTTCACTCTTGGTCTAGCATTATTACTCTAAATCTATCTTTTAGGACTCGAATCGTCCTTTCTTATTATCCATCGGACTGCGGGTGATACAACCTTTAGATTCATTCATTCTCCTGCTCTATATTTCTACTTCGTAACCTGAAGTTGTGCTAAAATTTAGTGAGTTCCCAATTCTCTTTGCAAACTAATCCATAATCTAGACGTGAATTTAGCATTGCTATTGGAGCTAACGGACTCTGGTATTCTAGGTAATCGAATTATTTCTTTCACGTAGACCTGTGCCAACTTTTCAGCTCCGTAAGTGGCTTGTATCGGTAACAAATCAACGCTTTAGTCAATCTATCTACAATTATCTGATGCTCGTGTTCTTCCCTTATGACCTGGGTAAATTCGTTACAATGTCCATGATTATGTGCTTCCACTTCCACTCGGGGATTTTCAGCGGTTTTAACTTTTCGCTGCGCCACTCTGATGTAGCATTTTCACCTGTTGACAGGTTAAGCAACTCTTGATATATTCGACTACTTCTCTTGTCATTCCTTCCCACTAGAAGGATTGCTTCAAATCTTGATACTTTTTGTTACCTCCCGGATGTGCAACATGCGGGGTATTGTGTGTCTCTCTCATGATTTCTTTTCTTAGTTCCTCATTCTTCGGAACACGAATTCTACCTTTGAAATACAAGGCATTATCTAGTTTCACTACAAAACCTTTTTCCTTTCCTCATTCTTCGGAATGCGAATTCTGCCTTTGAATCACTCTATCGTTGAGCTTCTATTATCCTGTAACGCCCCCAAATGACCTTCCCAACTTTGGGGCGCACTACACTCGTGGTCGGCAGTTTTCAAATATTTTCTCAAACAAACAGCGGAAGGCTCTAAATATTTGACAAGAAAACAATTTGGAAACATTCATCCATTTCATTTAAAAGACATAGATAACATTTCTTAAACCACAAAAGTAAAGAGTTTAGACATCTTTTTCAAACATCACAAAAGAAACGGGGAAGGGATGTTTTCAGAGGTTCAGTGCTGCGGTGTATAACGTAATGGAGATATGCATGTGAAGATGCATATCTCAGGATCTGCTTTCAAAACCTCTACAAAAAACCTGCTCGTCTTTACACCGCTTCTCTTCCATCCCTGCCATTGACCTGCATATTTTAGAAATAATGCGAGGGGCTGGGTACTAATGTACCACGTGGAGACATGCCCGAAAACATACAGTTTAAATATGAATGATATGCCACTCACACAGATAAACTCGGGGTTTTATTGAAAAGAACCGTGTTATCTAAAATATTTTATTTTGCTGCAACTATCTACCATGTTATCATATTTATTTACCGTTGTGTAACTAGAAGCTGGTCGACTTCCAAGTTAAGATGAATAACTGGGAATGGATGAACCACTCAACCCGGTGTCATCTATATGTGCACATTGTCTCAGAATCGCACAACTGAGACAACGATCGATTTCAACACCTTATCCTTCCAAGGTATCAGCACGTCAGCTGAACTACCCAAAACGCACATAAGGCGCAAATAAATAAGGCTCCCTACCTTTTCTTTTAATGAGATTATAACTGCACAATCCTGGATCATTCTCATTAAATAAGCTCTCTGACGATAGCAATCGACCGAGATACATATATGATAGCACAAAATAGTTTTAAGCATAGCAATCAATTTAAAATAAAATATTTTCACACTCATTTTAGAAAGCGAAGCATGAAGCTCAAAAAGCATTTTCTTTTACTGAAATAGTCCTCACCTGTTATTGCTTACAGAAATACAGATGTTTTCGTTAATTGTGCGGTTGAGCTGTAACGACTTTATCCTCTTACTCTCCTTCAAATAATAATCACACAACATACATTTAATAAGGACGGATAGTCTAAGTGTCTCAATCAGTCCTAGATGATAATACAATGATGTCCAAGAAGTGGGGCTGAGAGCAAGGGTGGTGGTAGAAGAGTAGGCAGCGGATGGGGTGGTATGGCAGCCAGAACAAGTCCATGAATGAAAGAGCCACCGTGAGCTCGGCGGCGGGCGCCGGTGGAACTCCGCAGGTCTCAATCAGAGTTGTCATGGCGGTGGGTTGAAGTACTTCTCGTTTTCATTTTCAGTGGGTCCCAATATATTAATTATATTTATCAAAATGAAATATTTTATACTCATTAATAAATTATTAATTTACTAAATTCATAAATACATAACTAATTGATCTAGACCGAAGTAATAGTTTGTAAAAAACTTGGCTCTATATTTTTTGTATTTTAATTTACTTATCCTTCGAGATTGAAGATATCTTTATTTTTCTCTATACAATTACACTTTTGTAAAGTTTATCATTAACTCATTAATTTTTATAACCAGTTCTTTGTTGATCTTCACGGATATTTATAGAGGAGAGTGAGACATTCATATTCAATTTGAATTATAGCAATTGTGGGTAAAAGAGTCCATCTCTATTCTTGCACCTTTATGTACGCAGTTTTTTTTTGTTGATTTTGCTTTTCGTTGAGAACAATTACAAGTTAGTTTACGGTATCTTCGGACTTGTTAAGATTGAGACCTTAGTTCTTTTTATTTTTTGTTGGCAATTGTCTTTACTTGATTAACTTGTTATTTTCATCTTCTCAGAGTTTGTCTTGAGTCAGCTTTCCCAGTTGATTTATATTTAAGGTTATAAATTCGGAATCACTCTAAATTAATAATTTAGTCGATTTTGTATAAATAAATGATGACTGAGTTAGTTTAATACATTAAAACTGTAACTATCTTAAAAAGTATTTGTCTATGATCAAGAGATCATGAGTTTGATATTTTCAAAAACATTTGAGTATAGATCAAAGGATTAATTGTAAGTGTAGTGATTACTTGATTAACTTAAATGAAATCATTTTCTTAATAAAAGTAATGCAAAAACATTAAATGCAAACTAAAAAATTATTTAAATTAAAATAAAATAAACTTATTTTTTGCTTTTCACTTGATGAATTTTCCACCTCAAACATTAATGTTTAATGTTTAGATTTATCTTTAGATCTAAGCATTTTCTTTAGACTATCATTATAATCAAATGATTATATCTTTCTCGATTCAAATCTCTGTTTTTTACGAATTATATATCAATTTAAACGTATTTTTACGACGATTCATATGATATCCATATTGAACATGTTAAATTTAGAAAATTTGCACGAAAATCTTGATTTTATATTCAGCTGATATATATTCTTCATTATATTTACGTTCAGGATAAAAAAAAATGCATCAATTACGCATAAAAAAATGTTCTCAAACATCTGCATTTTTTTGCATCAAATGATGCATTCTTAACTTGAATAAGATACATTTTTATTCTAAAACATATTCTAAAGCATATGCACTTTTGTATTCATATCGAGTGCATTTTTTGCATTAATTATATGATGTAATTTTATGCCTAAAATATTGCATTTTTGACATCGAACATATGCATATTATGTTTTATGAACTGCACGAAATCATATTCTTGAATATATATTTTTCACATTTTCGCCCTTGAATGCTATATGGTAACACAAATAATGCCACCAAAATTGGGACAAATTTAAATTGATCTAATGCGTTGAATTTGATCTTTAATGGTCCAAATTTATTCTTATTTAGTAGCAAAAATCTTTTTAACACCTAATCACTACCCTATATATAGGGAGTCTATCATGTGAGAAAAATTCCCCCGTGAGAAAAAAGAATGAATCTGATTCATTAGATCTCAGAAACTCAATGGTTGATATACAATCAATCATCATATTAATCAAGCAACAACTAAAATACAATCAAGCAATTGCTCGATTGTGTTTTAGTTATTGCTTGATTGTATATCAACCGTTGATTTATTTAGATCTAATGGATAAGATTCTTTCTTTTTTTTTACAGGAGGATTTTTTTTACATGATCTCTTCTCTCACTCTCTCTATCTCTCTCTCTCTCTCTCTCTCTCTCTATATATATATATATATATAT